>CAMOHE010048270.1:8717-25265 GCA_946598075.1 Artocarpus hirsutus
TTTGTTTTTTGTTTTTTTTTGTTTTTTTTTTTTTTTTTTTTTTCAGAACCTACGCTATAGATTACTCCAAAATTCCTTGAAACGACGACGTTTTATGTTCGATAGTGGTAATTTGCAACTTGTTTTATGGGCTTTTGGAAGGGGAGAAATTGGGTTGTTACGGGTTGATTTGAGAATTGACTCAATTACGTTTATTGAATTAAAATATGTCTATAATTTATAAAAATTTTATAAATGTCTATAACATGAAAATTATTTATATGTAATTATATAATACAATATGTAATATCATTAAAATAATTACTATATCATTAAAAATATTTTAAAAATTTTAAATATTAAGTTAGATTTTAATTTTATAATAATAATTTAGATATTGTAATTATTTTCGTTTTTTTTAAGGATTCTTGACTAATGGGCTTAGTAATGATGGATCTGGGCCGATTACGTAGGCCCTTGAAATTTACAACGAAAAAGGAAAAATTACGAAAAAAATTAAAATACATGTCTAAATTATTGTTATAAAATTAAAATCAAACACAATATTTAAAATATTTTAAAAATACCCTTAATGATATAGTAATTATCTTACTGATATTATATATTATACTATATAATTATATATAAATAATTTTAATGATATCATTACGAGACATTTGTAGAATTTTTCAAATTAGAGTCATATTTTAATTCAATAAACGTAATTTAGCCAATTGTCTCATTAACTCGAAATTATTGTTACGAAAATATATTCATGACATCTTTAAAATGTCCTCAATAATATAATAATTATTGTAATAATATCACGTATAATTCTATATATAATTATGTAGTAATTATTTTAAAAAATATCATTTTAAAACATTTATAAAATATTTACAAATTAAAATTGAATTTTAATTTAATGAACATAATTATGCCATCTGTGACGTTAACCTTTTAGGAAAATTTATAAGAAAGATAATTACTTAAAAAGAAAAATCTCGTTGGGCAGACAGACAACAGAATATTATTTTTTTATCCTTACTCGGATGTCTATGACGCAAGAGGTGACGCATTTGGTTAGATCGATCAAGTTCTTCCACAAAATTGTTCCCAGCTTTTTTTGTTTTTTGGTTACAATAAATACCTGTCATTTTGATATCTCCTTGTACATAAAATTTTCCTAATCCTAGTAATAGTCCTAGATTAATTCCAAGATCTCTGGAGATCATGTCAAGTTCTCAGTGCTTAGAGAACCCACCAAGCTTCAGCTCCTCAACATGTGGATTGGGATCTGTCCAACAACTTGGGAATCTCAAAACCTACATTACTGGACCTCATGATTCTACCCGTGCAATCATTCTTATCTCTGATGTTTTTGGTACAAATTAACTTTTTCATGATCTTTCTCTTCATTGTTCTAATTTTTGGGTTTGTTTTGCAACAAGAAAGTCATGCTTGTAGATCTTGAGTGTGTATTTTTTTGGTATTAAAGTTCTCTTGTTTCTTTTCTTTTTCTTTTTTTTTTTTGTTTCAATGTTTATTCCAGGATATGAAGCTCCAAAATTAAGGTACTTTTTTTCCTTGGCTTTTAACAATATGTGAGAAAATGGTTTTGTAACTCTCATAACTTAAAGAATATGCCTATTAAAGATTCAGAGATATGGTTAAAAAATAAGGCCATCAGAGAGAACTGAATTAAGGTTCATTAAAATGTTCTATCTGTAAACTAGTGGATGTTAAACTGCCAATTTTGTGCTTAACTAGATCACTTCTGAACTAATGGAGGCTTAACTTACATCAAATATCAATCAAGATGAAATTACTCAAATAAAATCTCTCTTTTTTTATGTAAAGGAAAATTGCGGATAAAGTTGCAGAAGCCGGTCAATTTTTGGTGGTAGTTCCTGATTTTTTATATGGCGATCCACTCGATCTTAGTAACCCTCAAATTGATCGCGAATCGTGGCTAAAAGCTCATAACACGGTTAGTTAATTTCTTTACAAGATGCAGATTCAAGGTTTAAGAGAATGATCACATGTTAGTATCTAAACTTTGTTTCTTCTAGTCCCCAATTTATTTAAAAAAAAAAATGTCTTTTGGGATCAAAAGAGAATCATAAAAACTGAATTACTTTCATATTTGAATGAAACCCTTTTCTTTGTAGACTGCTTTAAGCTCAATTTAGTAAGTTCTTGCAGGATAAAGGGTGTGAAGATGCCAAACAAGCGGTTGCTTCTCTAAGAAGTAAAGGTGTTTCTTCCATTGGAGCTGCAGGTTTTTGCTGGGGAGGTACGGCAAAATCTGCTTTGACAAATTTTTTTTAAACTCGAGTGACTCTTTCACAAAGAGCTACTTAGAGAAGGCTTAGCCTATATTGGCTCTCTCTCGTGTTTGTTCAGGGAGCGTCGCGGTGAAATTAGCGAGTTCTACTGATGTTCAAGCTGTTGTTGTGCTGCATCCGGGGGTGCTAACAGATGAACTCATTAATGGTACCTTTTTTTCTTCCACGTTTTATTCTTCATGCTAAAAAATTTTTGGTGCTAACGTTGAGCTCTTGCAGAAGTAAAAGTTCACATTGCAATATTGGGAGCTGAGATTGACAAATTTGCACCCCCAGAGCAAGTGAAGCATTTTGGAGAGATTTTATCGGCCAAATCCGAGGTAAGGAACGGAAAAAAATTTAAAAAGATCATCTTAGGAACTTGATAGAGTTAAGATAAGTTTCTACCAACATTGTCAAAACACTCCAAGGTGAAGACGGCGAAACCGCGTAGTTGATGCCTAAAAGAAGATGAAATCGGGGCCTAGTTTTTGAGACGTGTGTTAAAAATCTGCACATGTTTTAACCATGTTGTTAAGTTTAATCATACAATTATACATACAAACTTAGAGAATATGAAAAGATATTCTACCTGTAATATGCAGTTTGATAGAGTATACAATTTAATATACCATAATATTTTCATCAGATTCTGTCAAATTATTATACAATTTAATATACCATATCCCAATTGCCAATCACTTGAATAAGAAAAAAGTTGTCAGCTTTTGTGAAAATGTATCTGTATTTTGTCTCTGTTTCCTCTGTCTCAATTTCAAACTGATTTCATTTTTATCTTGTTGTTTTTAAATTAGTAAAATAAAATGAGAAAATATAAAATGGATTTTTCTTCCACAAAAATTCATGAATTGTCTTTGAAAGTGATTTCCACTTTGCCTTTGAATTGAAAAAGCCTCACTGATGATTACCAATTTGCTGATATTCCAGTTTGACAGCTTTGTGAAGATTTTTCCTGGGGTGGCTCATGGTTGGACTGTGAGGTACAATGATGAAGACCAATTAGCTGTCAAGAGTGCTGAGGAGGCTCATTTGGATATGTTAAATTGGCTTGTTAAATATGTCAAGTAAAGAATTATCAAATTAATAGTCATACCAGAATAAAATTATTGAAACAAGTATGAAAATGCCTGGTTGGTTAGGTATAACTCGTCTTGGCTAGTATTCTTCCGATTATTGGCACTGTTTGTCTTTAAATTACGAGCATGGTGATAATTTAGGTCTTGCGCTTTTAATTTTGACAGATTACTCTCTAAACTTTTATTTTTCAACTCTAAAATTGACGAAAAACTTAATATAAATAATCTCATCCTTATTATATGATAACTGAAAATTCTACATAAATGATCATGTTAAGTGCAAAATCTTGTAGTTTTCAACAGGTTTTAATAGCAACAAAGTGAACAATTTACATACAATATAACACTTTTTGTAAAATTTGAAGTTATTACCGATGAATACATGATTATCTTTGTTAAACTTTAGATATCCATTGTCAATTTTATTGTTGGGGACCAAAAAAAAAAATATGTTGGGAGTAATATGTTAAAATTAAATATTCAAGGAGCAGAATATCACGTTGCTCAAAGTTGATGGACTAGAAGTGTTAATAATCCATTATTCTTCTTTCAACTGGTTTGGCAATTTGCGTTCAACACCAGTTCATTTCCCAACAACTTCACAGATGTGTAAACGCTTGGACTTGATAATTTGATGATACTGATAAAAAAAGGAAGAGAATGGCAATTTTATATCATTAAGAGAGAAGGTTGTTTTAGCTGTTAGATTAATATTTTAATGGTTTGATCTGCGATGGTAAACATTAAAAATTTATAGCTTGTGATAAAAATTATTTTCAATTATAGATCAGACCGTTAAAAATGCAACTCGACAATTAACACACCTATGCTCTACCGCTCTATCATAAGAATTCCCTGAAAACATAGAAATGAATAGCGAGTGTGACTATACTTGGCAAAACCATTATATACACTCAAGAATTATTTTAATAAAAAATGGATTAGTCTTTATCAAATTAGAATCATCTTACTTTGGTCTTTGACACTTTGAATGACACAAATTTAATCTTTGAAATTTCAATCTAGGATGCCAACAGCCCCCCTATCTCTTTAATGTTAAATTTCTGATCATCTCAGTAAACATTTTACAGAAAATACAAAATATTCTAGTTCTTAATAAAATTTTTTAAATAACAGCAGACAGAATATATACTACATTTAATGTGGCTATTCCTATCAAATTACGTGGCTGAGATATGATAATCTTTGTAAAATCTTATTAATTCTTTGTCTGTTTTAATTTCAGGAATTAAAATAGTCAGAAAACAAAAACAAAATAGTTGTCAGGGACAAACCGACACAGTTCTAAAAAAAAAAAAAAAAGCCGCCAGGCCAACTAACATTATTATGGCTTTCTGTTTTTTTAAGCTTAGGGCCATTTATGGATACATAAATTTGTCCAATAATAAGCACACAAATTGACTCTGTTAGTTTGTGACGTTGTTTTTCTAGAGAGACAGAAGAAGAAGAAGAAGAATGTCAGGAGCTGAGTGTTGCTCAAACCGTCCAACGCTAGACCCAAGCAGCGGAGAAGGGCATGTTGAGAAGCTTGGTGGTCTTGACTCCTATGTCACTGCCTCTCCCAGCTCCAAGATTGGGCTTCCTTTAATTTCTGATATTTATGATACTCTGTTTTCTTTAAGCCGTTTAAAAAATGAGTTCGAAATAAAAACGCTGTAATATATGAGAGAAAACACTATTAAAATAGTGGTTGGAAAAACAAACTATGATTCTAATCGAAACTACGAAACAAATCTATTTTGGTTTTATAGCTGGTAAAAGTTCTTATGTTGGTTTAGTTTTCCCCTCTTGAAATCTACATACATGTTCTTGTTTAATTTTTTCTATGAGAGTGTGGAATCTGATCAACATCATATTAAAATAATAATACAAAAATATATAAAAGAAACCGTTTTTGAGACAAATTCAGTTAAAAACAAAAACATACACGGTAGTTCATTTTTTCAAGCCCTATCAAGACCCTGTTTGATTAGCCAGTTATATTCTTAAATAAATAATAATACTAATAATAAGAAAATAATAAAAAAAAAAACCATGTTTTAAGCTGGTATTTTTGGTTAGGGGAAGCAAAATAACCGCTTTAATGTTGAAAAAAAAAAAAAAACTGTTCAAACTGCCAGATTGGTTTGATTGATTGGTGTGGGGGTGTGTGTTTTTTTTAATTCATTAATTTGTTTGCATTTAATTAATATTTAACCATGTTGTGCTGGCTGACAAGATTGCAGCTGCCGGATTCTTTGTGGTTGTTCCTGACTTCTTTCATGGCGATCCCCACACGCAAGGCGATCTCAGCAGGTTAGAAATTTGGTTAAAAGGCCACGGAACGGTTAGTTGAAATTCTTTAACTGTTTAAATCAGGTTTCGGGGGCCAAGAATCTCTAATGTGAGATGTACTAGAACTCGTTGCCAAAGTTCTTTGTCTATTTGTTTCGTAGGTTCCAATTACATTTTGAACTATTTTACTATAATATTTTTTCTTATAAAAATTTAAATTTCTGTTCAAATTTTAAACTGGAAGTTTCACAAGTTGGTTTTTTAGCTGTCTTTTATGAGAATTTATCAGTTACGTAAATCGGCTCTCTTCAAAGATGAATCTGAAGGATCATTTTGGCAGTTTTCTGCTGAAATTGTAAATGATACAAGTTTTATTTTTTTGTTTTATTTTTATTTTTTGCATATTCATATTGAAATCTCGTAGTTTGAGGCCTTTTATTACTTGGTACATAGGATAAGGGAGTTGAAGAAGCAAAACCAGTAATCCAAGACTAAAGAAGTATAGGGATTTCTGCAATAAGTGCTGCTGGCTTTTGTTGGGGCGGTAAGCTGTTTGTTTCATTGACTGCATCAAATAATATATTAGGGCGTTTGAATCGCTGATTAATACTGTAAAAATTCGAACTCGATGAGAGAAAATATTATAATAAAACCAAATGTGAAATTTTTCTATTTTGAATCGATGAACCAACCATCACTATAGCAATTTTGTTGATCAAACTGACTCATATAAATCCTGTTCTCAGCCAAGGTTGTAACTGACCTTACAAAGTTCAACAACTTCATTCAGACTGTTGCGCTCTTACATCCTTCCTTCGTCGTTGTAGATGATATCACAGGTATTTTTCTAGCTATTAAATTATTTTAGAGAATCTCCAATACATTCCCAAATTAATGGGCCGATGAAGTGTGATTTTTCATGATAAATTTGACAAATGCTATATACTTATTACCTCAAGTATAGTATATCTCAAACTTCGACATTTGTTTGCTATTTGTTATGCGTTGATCTTTTTAACAATAACTCTCACATTATTCGAAAATTAAAAGATTATTTTTACAAGTTCTAAACCTTCAAATTTATGACAAAATGTAATATAGCACGTGAAACAATATTATATATTGAAGCATAAAATAAAACATATAACAAATACTTTATTTTCACGCCCTCTTTTTTTGCAAATATAATATAGACATTAATAATTTCATTGGAGATGAACTTAGAAGTATACTTACTGAAAATGTACTTTTGGGTGACACATATTGTGTTTCAGAGGTCAAGGCTCCAATTGCCATACTTGGAGCTGAGCTTGACAACAGCTCCGCCGGAGCTCGTGAAACAATTTGAGGAGGTCGTAAGTACAAAGCCCGAGGTATGAACATCCTCCATTAAAACAACATCCAACATGTTCTCTACATTTTCCTTTGCGTCTTTACCAAACTACTTGTGTTCATCGTGGACACCATTTGTCCCCAGTATGCCTTTTGTGTTTGGATCATCGGTTTAAACCAGTTAGAACATAAAATATTATAGTAAAATTAGTTCGAATTGGTTACAAGTTGTGTTTCCAAATGGGTTACAAATGTTTTCGGTTTTTGGTTACTTCAAATGATGCTTTGGTAATGTACAGATTGATTGCTTTGTGAAGATTTATCAGGGAGCTGAGCATGGTTGGACCACCAGGTACGATGTCCATGATGAAGCAGCTCGAAAGCAGGCGGAGGAGGCTCACGAGGACTTGTTGGTGTGGTTCACCAAGCCTGTCAAGTGAAGGCCTTGAGAGCCAACCGGTGCACTAATTTTACCCAACAGAAGCACAAGTATGGACCTTATGAACTTTGTCACCCATTTTTACAATAATTAGTAATTGAATTATTTGAAGGACTTGAGCATTGTATAAGAGTTTCGCGCTTGTATATGTGTATATGCAAAAGGATCTTAATATCCCTGTCAATAATAAATTTATGACAAGATGTGTTAGTTTATCAAGTTTTCAAAAGCTTAAGTTATTAGAAGGCGGATCAACTATGAAATCATCTCCGGCCCACCTTTTGGCTTAACCTTTTAAAATGGACTGATAAAGGAAAAAAGAAGTGTTACATTAATAGCCATACCAGAATATACAACTGAAACAATACGTAAATGCCTGGCTGGCTATATATAAAATATTTCTTTAGCTTTTTTCATATGTATTCGTTTTGGCAATTATTCTTCGGTTTGGCCTTTCTGTGATCAAAACTACTCGTGCATTTCCTTGTAACGATTTCTCAGTTGTTGATAAGCCTGGACTTGATGATTTGATGCCATTGATAAAAACAGTTAGAATGAAAGTGTCACTATACTTGGCAAAACTATCGTGGCCCGTTTGAGATGACCAATGCTTTTACTTTTAAGTAGTAGAAGGAAAAAAAGGGCATAAATTAAGACTTTTTAATTAGTGTTTAGATAATACATGAAAAAGTGTATTTTGATTTCAGGAGATTTTTAGAACATGTTTAGTAAATAAGTGAAAAATTCTTATTGGTATAAAAAGTAGTGTAATTTAAGAAAATGAATTAAATTCTTAATTTGTTCTTTTTAAATAAAATGTCAAAAATATATGTAAAAAAGCTTTTCATAAGAACTTTTTAAATAAACATAAAATGATTGGCTTCTACTAAATTGTTTATAAATGCCAAAATTACTTCTCACATGTCTATTCAAACATGTTAAAAAAGTAGCTTTTGAAGTAAATAAGTTAAAAACAATTTTTTTTATGTCATTCCAAACATGCTAACACATATGTTCAGAATTATCCTCAAAAAAAAGTGTTCTGAATTATAAGCAGAAATGCCATGCCAATTCAGTATGGTAGAAGGAGTAAGGAACAAAATAGGATTTATATTTAAAAATTGCCCAAAAAAAAAATGAACAAGAAATATCTTGAGTTAGAAGCAGTTAGCCAATTTTAGATCCCTTTCAGGCCAAAATTTGGTAAAGCCACCAATCAACATACTTGGACAATTATAACATTGAACTTGGATCTCCAGAAAAGTTCTTTCTAGAAGTAGATATGGATTTTTACACTCTATGGCTTAAGTTAATTTGAAAAGTATACTTCTGGTTTTTTATTTCATGAATGCATATTTTTACATTAGATCTAATATACAAATTTATATATTATTTCAGTAACTAGTTAATTAAACTTTTAAAATGGTTAAATTATCCATAAATAAAAAAATAAAAAATAAGAAGAAAACAAAAACAAAATGTAACAACCCTCCCTAGGTGGCCGTTACTTAACTTCATGATCTTAATACTTAAACATATTTTAATATGAGGTTCTTAAATTTACGGAGAATTTTTTTTTAAAAAAAAAAAACAAACATTGAAGTGAGTTCTTAACATAATAATAGTAGTTTCTCAAACGTGATTGAAACATGATAACAATCATTTCTTTTAAACATAAGCACTGTCTTAAAACACTTAATGCATCACATCATATATTTACTTTTTAAATCATAGCCAAAATAATTCCTTAAAACTTATCCTTTAAACATAGAGGTAATTATTTAAAACTATTACTTATAACACATATTTTAATTTAATAAATCTATTTCAAAAACAATTTAAAATTGAATATAATAAAATCCTATTTTAAATGCTCTTTAATGCTTTTTCTGATTCTATGTATATATTTTACTTGTAACTTATTATTTTAAAACTAACATGATGGTTTTCTTAAAACTTAGTCCTTTTAAAACTAATCATAACAATAATTTCTTATAATTCTTTTATTTAAATCTAACATATTAGTTTTCTTAAAGCCTAACCATATAGACTTTTATAATAATATAATCATAAAACATATTCATTGAAAACCTTACATATTTTAACATAAAACTTGTACAGTCATTTATATTCTAAATGATCTTATAATTTTCTTACTTAAAAATTCGTACGCCTTTGTTGCATTTTTTTATACGACGTTTTTAAATCTTAACATTTTATAGACCAAGATTGTACGACTACAACCCTGGTTTCCAAAAAACTTGCATGCATAATCTTATTTACACTTTAATGCATACTTAATTTTGTGAAATAAAAACATGCATAATTTTGTAAAACTTAAAAATGCGGAAATGATACATTTGCGTGAGCGATATCCATTTCCATCTCCATCGTTCGTCCGTAGCTTGCCACTGCCCAGTCAAGTGATGTTGATAGGTTTCTTACCTACAGCATGAATACACTTAAATGAGCTTTCGCTCAGCAAGTAGGAGGTTCAACTCGCAAAACAATTTGAAGATCATTTGATAAATCAATGCATGATCGTTTTATGCTTGCTTATTGATTTATTTTATGCTCAATTATTCAAACTTTATCTTAACTTACTGTTTGGGCCCAGGTGATTGTACCAGTTGCACGCGAGACTTAGGAAGTTAGGGTTCACGAGGTCCCAACGACACCAAGATCATTCATTACTTTAACATGGAGCATCCCCGTAGGTCGAGAGGTTGGTACGACACCCTTAACTTGTCTTATTGTGTGTATGCAGTATGACTTCTCACTACATGACATTACAATTTCTTAATTCATGAATCGTAAATCATAAACATACTTGACTTGAAGGTGATTAAACAATATAATTTAAATATTGCAAACATCACACATTAATCATATCATCATCATCATAGCATTTCACATCATGTCATAAAATATCACATCATAACATATAATAATGTCACAAATTACTGATCATGCATTTTCATAAATTTTATGAAAATATTTAAAATTAATTTATTTTTAAAACTATTTATTTTTAAAACTATTCATACTGTAGGCAAGATTCCTACTTACCTGTATTAGTGAAGTAGACTCCCCTATCAATTCAGAGTTCCTCTTTCTCTATTGAATAAATCTGTATAAACACCCATTACGAGTATGTGAGAATTTCTCATTTTAGGCTATTAAATCTTAGCATAACCATAAAAATTTGATCATTTTGCTATATCGCAAATTCCTTTATCAACCGGTCATGAGTTGTTCTATTTCTATTATAAGGATTAATTTACTAAATCCTCATAATATTTAAGCTTTTTCTTAATTGCCATTTGTTCATATCTATGTTGATAATTAATTAATTATCTATCGTCATTTATACCATGAGACTTTAATCTACTAAACTAGTCACTTTTAAATTCATGATTCTTATCTTAAGTCCTAATTGGGCTTGTTTTAAATGGGCTCGTAATTTATTTTAAGTCCATACGCGCAAAAAATGACATTATGATGTCTTATAGATTCTACCGATAGGTTGTATATCGAGCGACATTTTAGACCGAAATGGGCGTTGGACCCATGCCTAACATCGTGGCATTAAAGTTTTATTGTATTGGGTTTTTACGTTTGCAAATTTAATCTTCAATTGAAAATGATTAAAATTTATTCTTGAAATTCTTACCCGTTTAGCTTGAAATTTCAAATAAAAATCGATGTATAAAATAACATCCGAAATTGTTAACCCACTAAATCTTGGGCCTATATAACCTTTCAAAAGTACTTTAATTTCTTGGTTTAGTGAAAATCAAATTTTAAAATTATGCGATATTTGTTTGTAAAAACTGGTACCGGTGGAGTAATTTTAGAAGATTTATAAGAAATCGTTTATTAATACAGTTTTTCATTTGAAGTTCTCTTCTCGTAAAAGTCACTTATATTTAAATGTGTGCTTTAATGATTTTATTGCTTGTTCTAAAGTCCCGGTTACTATTTATTTTGACAAAAATTGTTTTCCGATTAAAACTTTAAAAGTTTGCCGATTAAAATTTTAACTATTTTTAAGTCCAATTTAGAAATGGATTTACACAAAAATTCCTTCATAAAAGTTCTTCATTCTACTGAAATCTAAAACTTTTATATTCAATGAAAATTGTAGTTCGGCCTCGAAACAACCCGAAACATTAAAACAGTTTTTTGTGCAAGAATGTAGTTTTTGGACTTTTTTTAGAAAACTACCAATAACTATATTTTACAAGCAGATTTTGAAAAAAATTTCTTCACAAAAGTTGTTCGTCTCATCGAAATCTAAAACTTTCATGTTTCATGAAATGAAAAATTCAGACTCAAAATGGTTCAAAATTGGAAAAATAGTTCCAACAATGCTGGAATTGTTTTGGGCAGTTTAAGTAAACTGCATTAGGCAGTTTTTGGGTTGCCTTTTTAGCAGTTTTTGGGACTGTTTAGGCAGTCCATAAAAACTGTTCGGTAGGCCTATTTAGAGTCAAAACTGTATTTTTTTCATAGTCACGGGATTTTGTACAAAACAACGAAAGCTAAAAGTCTCGTGTTTGGTAAAGTTTCAAAAATTGATTCTAAAGCCTCCATTTACACGTTCAAAGTTTGTGAAAATTTTTTCCACAAACCACAATTTGCACAAACATAATCATAACATGCCTTGACAAACTTTTATATCACATACAAGCATCAACTAACTCAATCAACACATAATGCTTATTACAAATCATCTTAATCAAATTTCTTGGGATTAAATTAAACATGCATTTCCCATGATCTTGTTGCCATAATTATAGATATTCAACATGCTTAACTCCTTTTAGTTAATCAACATATAAGGCATATTTGAGCACTAAAAATTAAACGTTCATGACTTGCACATAAAGATGCAATTTTTTTTTTAAAGTTTAAATTGTTGACTTTACCTAGAGTGTGGAAGATGGCTAACTCCTTGGATCCTTGAGCATTGCTCATGACAAATCTTGAGCTTTCACTAAGAAAATATCAAAGTTTAGAGTTTAATCAAAACTCTAATACCACTAATCATAAACTAGTTGAAAACCAAAATTTTCTTGCTTACCTACAAACCTCCAATCACTCTTATTCTTAAGCTTGCTCTTGATTGTGATCTTGAGAGTTTGATTTGAAAAATTTTTAGAAAGTGGTGGAAAGTCACACGGCAGCAGTGGAAAGAGAAGAGAGAAACAACTCTTTGGAAGTTTATGAGGGAAAAGAAGGAAAGGAAAAATCTTATTCTCACCCATGGGCTTTTATAGACACTTGTTTAAGGGACTTAAAAGCAACATTTTGGGGTCTAAATTGAGGAGGGAATCCGGCTGTACCAAGGGGCTGATTTCCACAATTTTTTTTTTTTATAACTTTGCTTGATTTCCATACTTGTGAAGTCAAGAATAGTGGGGTAGGCAAGAATAATTATACTACTAGTCTCATCCTATATTAATGCTATGATGTTCTCTTGTTTTCTAAATGATTTGAATCACAAAGATTGTCTCCAAACAAAGAAAATCACCACCATGCTTGTTGGTAGCCATGATGTCCCCTTCTTCTTCTTCTTTTTTTTTTTTTTTTTTTTTTTTTTGTAGCCTTGATTAGTTGGTGGAGGTGGAGTGTTGGCTTTGGTTTAATCAATTACCAAGTACACCATCATGAGGCGGAAAAGTAATGGTAGTGGAATTTTCTTCTTTTTGTTTTTTTGGCTTTTTCCTTCCACTTGGAGGCTCGATGGAAATGGAGAAAAGGAAAAAAAAAAAAAAAGGGCAGTCGAGAAGAAACAAACTCACATGGTGGAATAAGTGGAGTCAAATGAAGACAAAGCAAGATTTTTTTTTTCTTTTATAACATGCTTGCTCGGTGGAAACAAATGGAAACAAGACAAATTTGACTTAAACTAACCTTGACAATTCCCCAAAGTTGGCGCCATCATGAGGTGAGGTAGTGTGTTAGGTTGGCTTTCATTAAGTGTGAAGGACAACCATCATTATGTGTAGTTAAATCAAGGGTACATTGGCCTTTCTTGTAAGAAAGGTTTAAGCACGTAAATTTTATACTGCCAGTAATAATTAACATAGCTGACAGGAATTTTTATTATGTGATTAGTCCTCTCTTGTTTTTTCCAAATACTGTGACATGCTAATCACAGTAGGAACTAATATCAGCAAAGTTTACTCGCGTAGCGATTTTTGACTACATTAAGTCTAAAAATTTATTTTTAAACTTAATAAAAATCTAAATGTGACTTTTTCAATATATAAACTCTATAATAACATAGTTTTTAACAATGTCACTATCAGAGTTTGCATAGTATTTTCTGTCGTTATGGCTACTCACGTAGCTCTATTTTTGACTAGTTTGGCAATTAAGGATTTAATTTGCGTTAGAGTGTTTCTTGATACACTGCTAACTTAATATTGTACTCAAAATTTCTCATAGTTAAATTTCTCAAGTCCTTTACAAATAAATTCTTCCATCTTAGTAACGATTAAATTTATCAATTCATTTATTGAATTTCGATAGTTAATTAACTTAACTATAGAATCCATTATAGAATCTTTGGAATATTCGTATATTAATTCCATAAATTCTTTACTCACGAAATTCATACATAATGTTTCGAGAAAAATCCTTGATTTAAATATGTAAATTATATTATTTAATTCTAGGATTTTTCTTAGTCATTACACAAAAACACACAAAATACCTATTTTGAGGGTATTCTATACATTTTTAAATCAAAAACCTCATTGTAAAGGTTTTTTTAGCCTTAAAAGTTAGCTTGGTTTTCAATTTGAGGGTATTTTAAGCAATTTTTTAAGTCAAATTGAAGCTAAATCAAGAAAATTTATAAATTTGCATATTAAATTTTATTTAAAGATATACATTTAATGAAATAAAAACTGAAGATATAATATTTAGATAAACCTAAGTTATAAGGCCTAAAATGATAAATAACTCTTATTTTTCTAAAGTAATAATAAAAAGAGTACCAAACATCTATAGAAAAATTTCCCTAATGTAGTGTTTCACAAAATCAGTGTTAATCAAAATTTTAAATTACTATCGTGTAAAACTCTCATATATTATAATTAATAAAAAAAATTATAATTTAAAGCTTTTATATACAATAATCTTCAATTTAAAAAGTTAAATTTTAACCATACTTTTAAACACCTTTTAATATTGCTTTCTCGATTCAACTGAAATAATGTGGTCCATTATTGTCATGCTATGGAATTTTTTTTTCCTTTTTTTTTGGTCCATTATTCACAAAAAGAGTGCAAGTGAAACTGACGGTCAACTACCCTTAAAAAAAAAAAAAAGGCAACTTCTCGAAAATCATTTTTAATTTTTTTTTTCCTTTTAACGCCGTCATGTGCTAGCCTGTCAGGCCTTTTTTATTATTATTATTTAAAACATTTGTGGATCTAGTACTTTGTCCAATTCATAAGCACACACAAATTGAAAGTTGAACCAGCAAAAATCTTCTCAACCGGCCAGTGAGATACTCTCTGTGCGTTTGTGACTTCGCTTTTCTACAGAAATTTTAGAGAGAGAGAGAGAGAGTGAAGAAGAATGTCGGGTCCTCAGTGTTGCTCAAACCCTCCAACGCTAAACCCAAGCAGTGGAGCTGGACACGTTGAGAAGCTTGGTGGCCTTGACTCCTATGTCACTGGCACACCCAATTCCAAGCTTGCAGTTCTTCTTGTCTCTGATATTTTTGGTATGTCTTCTTTTTTTTTTTTTTTCCTTTTTGATGTTGAGTAAGACTTTTCTCTTGTGGGTTTTGAGTTTTGGGTTGTGAAGATTAATGGGTCTTTTTGGCTTTTTCTTCCCCTCTTGAAATTTACATGCATGTTCTTGTTTGATTTACTCTGAGAATATATATATATATATATATATATTGGGTCTTTGAAGGAGGAAATTAGATAGGTTTCATTCGTTGATTACCTACTTCTCTTCTTTCTTTTAAAAAAGAAGAGAAAAGAAGAGCCCCTCCTTTATGCTTGACTTTGTCATATTCACTGTTGGGTGCAGTAGTGATGCAAAAAGGGCTCGTTCTCTTTAGGCCCATGTGGGTGGTGGCCACATGGGTCGGGCTGAACCATATTAAAATTATCTTAGCCCGGTCTTGTCTACAGGTCAATTTTATATGGACCTTATTGTGGGTCGTGTCGGGCTCTACCGTGAGCCTTAAATGGGCTAAATAAGCTGGTCTATCTAAGCATGTAATTTTTAATTTTTTAATTTTTAATGGGCCGGCCCCTGGCCAACATATATTAGCCCAACCCAGCCCATCAATATTTATGAGCCGGGGCAAGCCGGGCCGTGCCGACCCGACCCGGCTCATCATTATAGCAGGACGTGCCCAAGCCGGCCACGGGTCCCGGTTCATTGTTGCATCTAGGGTGCAGTTGATTATTACATTCATTTACCAGTTATATTTTTTGCTTTCTTTTTGAGCTTCATATTTTCGGAATCGCCTTAAAACAAGTGGTGGAATTCATATAATATATATGTGAATATAACGATTGTAGATATCTTCTTTAATCTGTTTGATCACCTCTACCTTCTTCTAACATTTAAATATTCCAATTATTGCAGGGTATGAAGCTCCAAACTTGAGGTGTATTAACTTTCTGTGCCTGTTTTCTACAGCTACTTTTCTGGGTTTTACTTAATTTGCTAGATTACACTTTTGGAATACAGATTCTTTATCAATTAGAATGTTAGATTCCATAAGATATAATGAGAGAAAGGAATGATTTTAGTTGGTACTTAGGCACTTAGATGAGCCTTCCTTGAAATATAATCTGTTCTCTTTTATTCTCTTGGATACTAATGCCAGCTGCTTGTCTGCTGTAAAGGAAGCTGGCCGACAAGATTGCGGCTGCTGGATTCTTTGTGGCGGTTCCTGACTTCTTACATGGCGATCCCTACGTGCATGAAGATTTTAGCATGATGGGAATTTGGTTAAAAGACCATGGAGCGGTTGGCTGAGATTCTTTAACTGTTTTTATGAGTTTTTTTTCTCTCTTTTTTTTTTTTTTTTTTTTTT
>CAMOHE010048270.1:25285-46888 GCA_946598075.1 Artocarpus hirsutus
AATGTGATACTTGAAGTTGTTGCTGAACAGATTTTCAGTTTTCTTTTGTGAAAAAATTCACGGAACTACAAAGATGAGTCTGAATTCATTTTGGCAGTCTACTGCTAAAGTTTCAAATGATAGAAGTTTTTTGAAAGTGGCCAGGCTCATGTTATCCCTAATATTGTGTTTTTGCTTGAATTTCTAATAATCACTGATTGCGTATCCCTGGTGAAATCTCGGATTCTAAATGAAGCATTTTACTTGGTTTGATAGGATAAGGCATTTGAAGAAGCAAAACCAGTAATTGAAGATTTAAAAAGTAAGGGGTTTTCTGCAATAGGTGCTGCTGGCTTTTGTTGGGGAGGTAAGTTTATTATTTACATACTAATTTGTTTCATTCTTCTGGAATTTCTTTTTTAGCGTTATTGGTGTTGGAGTGAAAACCTCCTCTAGCTTTTCCGCCTAGTGGGGCACCAGGGGTGTGCCCGTAGAAGGCACTTTGACACTCATATCAGGAAAATAATATAGAGAGTGAAGAATAGCAGAGTTTCAGTGAGTAAAGGATGAGAAACATGAAAAACGATTTTTTTTTTTTTAATTTATAGGAGAAGTATCCAATCGCAAGGATCTCGGGGTCCATTATCATCATTTAGTTAGAATTTAGAATATTCAGAAATTTCTTCTTTCAGATAAGGAAATCCTATGATGGTACTTCTAGAACATCGACACACGTCACATTGTTTAATAGGTAACTCAAGGTCGTCAGGCCTTTTGATTTTAATATGGATCTCATGACACGCTCGGTGTTGCCTTTGGATCCATTCATCAAAGACTTTGAGGTCAATTATCGAGATTCAAGCCAATGTTGTCTTGATGATATCGACATTGTAGTCCTCCAGTTACTTCGAGGTCTTTACTTGAGGGGTTGTAATTCCCTGCATCAGGAGAACACTTGTCATGTGATCGATCACCCTGGGAAAATCACCCAACAGTTGGTTGAGTTGAAATTGCTTGTTCAATCAGCAGCTTCTTTAGTCAAATCTCTATAACAATTTTTTTTTTTAAGCTGACTCAAATAAATCCTGTTCTCAGCCAAGGTTGTAGTTCAACTTGCAAAGCACAACAACTTTATTCAAGCGGCTGCACTCTTACATCCCTCCTTCGTCACTCTAGATGATGTCAAAGGTATGCTTCGAGATATAAGTACTTTAGAAGTATACTCACTGAAAATGCACTTTTGTTTGGCACATATATTGTGTTTGATAACTAGGGAAAAGATGTTTTCAATTCATAATGTTGTACAAATTTATTCACTGAAATTGTAGTCTTTTGCTGTTAAATTTCATTTATTCTCAAGTACGTTATTAATGTCGTCATGAGAGTATTGTAAGGGAAAGAACTTATTGGTGTTGATGGTTTAAAATATGTCCAGAGGTCAAGGTTCCAATTACCATACTTGGAGCTGAGATTGACCGGGTTTCTCCACCGGAGCTCGTGAAACAATTTGAGGTGGTCTTAAGTGCAAAGCCCGAGGTATGAACATCCTCCGTCACACCGATTTCCAACATGTAGTCCACATTTTCCTTTCCGTCTTTGCTGAACTACTTGTCTTCATCAAAGATGCCCTTCGTCCCTATTATGCCTTCAACGTATCCCGCCTTTGAGTTTAGTTTATGATTGCCGTCAATGGTTTACGCTTTTCAGTTGGTTATTTGAATGATGTTTCGTCATGTACAGATCGGATCCTTTGTGAAGATATTTCCGGGAGTCGCACACGGTTGGACTGTGAGGTATGATGTTCAGGATGAAGCAGCTTGTAAGCCTGCGGAGGAGGCTCACAAGGACTTGTTGGGGTGGCTCACCAAGCATGTCAAGTGAAGGCCTTCAGAGCCAATTGGTACCTTAATTTGATCTTGATGTTACCTAAAACAAGCACAATTATGGATCTTAGGACTACTTCCTTTGTCACCCATGTTTCCAATAATTAGCAATTGGGTGTTGTTGAAGAGTTTCGGGTTTGTGTATGTGTATCTGGAAACGATCTGGATATGTACTTCAATAATAATAAATTTCTGATAAAAATATGTTAGTTTATCGTCTTCAAAAGCTTCGAAGCAATAGTTTTATGGGGACTTCTACGGTAGGAACTCACCGGTAGTTCAACTCTTGAAACGGTGAAAAGGGCGTTTGACAAAATAATTATCAACCAAAACTTTTGATTGCTACAGTGCATAGCTTACATGCTACAGTAATTAAAAAAATTATAGTGTAAATTTTTACATGTTATAATTTTTAGTTCAAAAGTTTCAATTTTAATCACACTTTTTAAACATCTTATAAATCTGGTCAAAATCATTTTCTTTTCAGATCTGATGACTTAAAACAAATACCCATCAAGAGTATCTTTTCTGGATTCCACCAAAGAAATTTCCTATAAGGTATGGTGGACTCTTTCAGAAGTAAAAGCTCACATTGCCGTATTGGGAGCAGAGATTGACAAAACTACGCCTGCAAGCCCGGATGAAGCAAAATATTTTGGAGAGATTTTTTCAGCTAAATGGAGGCAAGGAACAATACAAATAATAAGAGAGAGAGAGAGAGAGAGAGAGAGAGAGAGAGAGAGTCAACACTTTCGGAACTTGTGGACCCAAGATAAGTTCCTATCAAAATATTCCTGTGGTGAAAAGAGAATATAAAATGAACTTTCCACAGATTCTCATCCACAAAATTCATGAATGATCATTGAAAATGAATTCCACTTTGTCTTTGAATTGAAAAGCCTCGCTCTTCCTTTCCAATTGCTGCGATTATCCAGTTTGATAGCTTTGTAAAGTATATTCTAACACTGAGGGGTACAATGATGAAGAACAATCAGCTGTGAGTGGTACTGAATAGGCTCATTTGGACATGTTGAATTGGTGCAACAAATATGTCAAAGGTGGAGAAATGCCACAATAATAACCATGCCAGAATAAGAAAAAGTTGCTGAAATAATTTATGTACAAATTCCCTGGATGGCTATGCATAAAACATGTCTGTGTACATCCGGCATCCTGTGTTCTTTTTGATGTATGTGCAGCTTAAATAAGCCTTTGAATGATAAAAAGAAGGGTCCTTCAGAGCGCACCTCTACTGATAGGGTTTTGTTTTTAACCATGGAACTTGGTTAAATTACTCGATAAATATTTATTGATAGGTTATTTTTTTCGGTATCCACCATAAAAGTCCCCCTCATAAATAAAGGATCTTGTTAAGGGGCAACTGACATCTTTTTCTTATCTGTTTAGATCCTTTTCAACAATAGCTTTTCACAATTCTATTATTTGATAGTTGGTAATGTGTGAAAAAAAATATTATTTATATATTAGTACAATATGTTTTTTAATCATCAGGTTATTAGGTCTCTGAAATTATCATATTTTATGAAGTAGAATAAAAATCTAATGTGAATTTATGTAACGGTTAGAAAAACTCTATGCGACTAATAGTAATAGACTTTTTTTTTTCAATTACAAAATTGAATTAAGATCTGTTATCCTATTTTTCTATTTCATTGACTATCCACTCAATTTAATTTTGAGACCTAATTGAATTATTTAATTATTTTTAATATTAGGTCATATTTATGTATTCAGGTTATTTAGTTTAAATGATGCGTAGAATAAATAATAGAAAGAAGAAGATAGAAAAATGAGATAACAAATCTGGATACTATAAAATTCTCCATCCAAGTTTTGTACTTTGGACTGATTTGGCTTTCTGTGATTCAAAACTGCCTGTAACACAAGTTTTTATTCATGGATTGTTCAATTCTTAACTATTTTCTCAGTTGTTATAAAAACGGACTTTGTGATTTTGATGAAAAAAAACAGTTAGATTATGAATAGTGTGACTATTTTGCAAACCATTATGCCAATACTCACCAGTGTCCTGAATTATTTATTAGAAGCAATGTCAATATATCATCGAAACAGAAAAGCAAATATTCTTTTTGTAGAAAAAAAAAAAAAAAGGATTTGACTAGGCAATATCATAAAAATCTTGAACCTGGATCTCCTGAAAAATATTTTGTTAGATTTTAAGTAGAAAATATATGTATAGAGTAAAGGTCATACTCTTTTAAAGACAATTAGAACGTCTGGAAGAAGAGTTTAAACTATAGCAGTTATGTGAAACCTCATTATATTGTAGTATGTTCTTGCGTTATATGGTTTGCGGTTAGAATTTTAAAGTTCAAATCACTCTTCTAAACACTTTAAATAATCGTTTAATACTCTAGATTGAACAACCAAAAGATATTCTGGAAATTCTGTTGTTGGGAGGTCGTGACAAAAATCTTTGAAGATCTCGTTTAAATTTAATACAATGAAGTATCACCCAAAAAGACAAGATCCTTAAATTAAAAAATGAAAATACAGCATCAAAATAAGAGTAATGAACTGGATTTTTCCACTTTGAAAAGAAATATAATAAATAATAAAAATAAAATAATATGAGTCACATGTTTAGAAAAGCTCTCTTATTCTAAGTTTTTAATTTATTCATGTGTCTATATATATTATTTTAGAATCATAAGAGTGTTTTGGCCAAAAAAGAATCATATGAGTAATGCTTTCTTTTTCTTTTTCTTTTTCTTTTTTTTAACTTGGAAGTTGGAATAAGAATTTAAACTATACATTTTAAAGTGAAGTCAGAGTGTAAATTTACTGTTACATTTTATGTGCAACCATGTATTGCTTTCTTATAAGGTTCACAGGATATTTCTTTGGGTAATGTAGTTTATTTTTCTAACAAAAATTTATAAATTTTCATGTTCTTTTTTTCTAAATCTTATTAGCGTATATCTTACAAAAATATATAAAAAAATAAAACCATATACAAAAGCAACCTTTAGAGTTTAGACCAGTCAATTTCTTCAAAGTAGCAAGCTACTCCTGGTGATTTGTGTAAAATATTGTTTCAAACATTAATCGATCAAATAAATTGAATAGCAATAAACTTTATGAAAAAAAAATCATTTCTTTAGCCCATATTTTGCATCATTATTACAAAAAAAAACCATTGTGGTATTATGAACTTTTTTTTGAAACTTTTTGGACATTTACACTCTTTTCTACCTTACAAAAGGGTATAGGGTATATTTTGTCAAAAAAAAAAAAGAGTCTGAATATTAAAATAATATATCATTATTTACAACTGTAATGTTGTAAAATACCGACCTAATAATTACAAAAATTCTTTTGGGAAAAAATTTAAAACTCCAGGCAAAAAAAATTAAAACCAAAACAAAATAAGAAACCCACTGACAGTACCTGCTTTAAGACCATTAGATTTATACAAATTATATTTTTTATATAAATCTCACAGTAAAAAAAAAAAAAATCGTATGGGCAAATTATTTTTCAGGACAAAATCAGTTTTACAATTGCGTACGTACCGGCGACAAACCAGGCCGCCATGTCCAATTGGTTGTCCACAGTCAAAGCCGTTGCAAATTAACCGGGTGTTTGGCAAAGTGGTGGGAATTACGGTTCCCACCACAAACTCAGTTATAAACAGTATAAAGCTCTCACATGCTACAGTAACAAAAAAAAAATGCTACAGTGTAAAGCTCTCACATGCTACATCAAAAGTGGTTCTCACCACTAGTTTGCACAAAATAGCTTTTCTAGAAAGAAAGAAAAATATATGGACTTTAAAAATACCATTCTCATTGTCTTCTTGAAATCTCTCTCACCATTCCCACATTTTCTCAACTCCATAAAAATCCCTACATTCAACCCAATATCCAAAAAAGAGTCCCCCATTTCTTCTCTAATATCAACATGGCAACTACTAAGACCATCACATTCGTTTCCTTTATCTTACTAATCTTTCTTGTTCTCCAAGCTTTTGCAGGTACATAATTTACATTACTCCCCAAAAATTTTGATTTCTTCTTTGTATTCCCAATTGAAAATTTTAATGATTTTTTTTATTATTGTTGTTGTGTTTTTCTTGTGCAAATGAAATAGTTATATGAGTGCTATAAGGCCTTTATTCTGCCATTAATCTTTGGAAAGTTTCTTTTTTTTTGTTAAATTGTCAACAGCTTTGTCTAATTTGATTTGATAATTAGATATGATTTATGATTCCGATTTGACGGTTAAAAATTATGTGATGTGATAACATATGGCAGGGACATTTTTTTCACATTTTTCTACAAAATCTCATTTTCATGTTATCTTTTGTGTGTGTGACTTTCTTTGTTCACAGAACGTTAGGTCCTCACTGTAGCTCAAACCCTCCAACGTTAAACGCAAGCAGTGGCGTGGTGGCGTGGGGCATGTTGAGAAGCTTGGTAGTCTTGACTCCTATGTCACTGGCTCTCCCAACTCCAAGCATGCGGTTGTTCTTGTTTCTGACGTTTATGGTATGACTTTTCTTTTGAAACTTCTTTTTTCTCTACTGGGTTTTGAATTTTAGGTTGTTTGGATTAATGGGTTTGATTTTCTATGAGAAAATGACACCTTTGAAGGAGGAAAGCTTGATGATTTATTACAGTATTGATCTCATTTTTGGTCTCCCAACTTAGTAAATCTCATTTTAGTCACATTCAAAACGTCTGAAAACTATTCCTTATCTATAAAATTGTTCCACTAAAATCCTCGTGTCAAGAATTGATCATGTAACATTATTTTAATGAAAAATTTTCATATTAATGTTCTGTGTTATACAAAATATAAGTTTAGTACCTTATGTTTTAGAATATTTTATATCGGTATCTTAACCTTTTAAAATATATATTTTTAGTATCTAAAGGCATTTTTTTGAGTATTAAATATGTGTTTTTTTGTGCCTTTGTGTGCCCAAAAAAAAGGCTTTCTAAAAGGTCAAGATATCGATATAAAATATACTAAAATATAAGATACTAAATTCATATTTCAATATAGTACAAACTATTAATATGCAATTATCCATATTTTAAACGCTCCCACTAAATTTTCTTTTTAATACTTTTTCACATTCACTTGATGGGTGTTATTCATAACATTTCTCTAAGGTATTAGATGTTTGCCTTCTTTTTTTAGCTTCTTATTCTCAACTTGGTGTAGTAACAGAATTTATAAAAAATAAGTGATAATGCGATTGTGGGGATCTGCTTTGATGGTAACTCCAAATGTTTCAATATTGCAGGATATGAAGCTCCAAACTTGAGGTATATGGATTTACCCTACCAGATCTCTACGTCAACATTTCTGGGTATCTCTTAAATTTGCCTGATTAAATTGTTGGAACTTAGTACAATGTCAATTTAAAATGTCAAAACTAGCTGTTACAACTTACAATCCCTTAAGTGACAAGGGCCAAAAAAAAGTAAAGCTGTGCAGCCCCACATATCTGGGGAAGGCTACAGGTGATGGTACTTAAGTAATGCCACCATCTCCAAATGATAAAAGGCTTTTTGAATAAAATCTAAAAGTAAAACCATATAGGCTTGGGCTCAAAGTGGACGATATCATATCAAGTGAAGGTGTGAAATGTTACAAAATTCATAAGGAATATTATGGGGAAGGTTGTTCAAGCTATCACTTAAGCATTTAAGAATTGGATGAGCCTTCTTGATATATAATCAACTCTGTTTTCTAAATACATATATGATGCTGCATTCCTTGTTGTAAACTAATGCCAGCTGCTTGTCTGTTGTGAAGGAAGCTGGCTGACAAGATTGCGGTTGCTGGATTCTTCGTGCCTGTTCCCGACTTCTTCCATGGCGAACCTTATGATCCCAACAACACTGCTAGGCCAAAAGATGCTTGGTTAAAAGATCATGCACCGGTTGGTTGAGATTCTATAACTTATTTAATAAGTTACGGTGACCGAATTCGAATAAATATCTATTACACATTCTGTGTCGAAATCATGGAGCCTCAAGCCTTTTACTTGTTTTTGATAGGAGAAGGCATTTGAAGAAGCAAAACCATTAATCAAAGACTTAAAAAGTAGAGGGTTTTCTGCAATAGGTGCTGCTGGCTTTTGTTGGGGCGGCAAAGTTCACATACTTCTTCGTTTCATTGTTGTGGATAGTAGTTGAATCTTGTTCCAATACTAGCGCCAATGTAAGAATTTGTTGATTAAGCTGACTCAGATAAATCCTATTCTCAGCCAAGGTTGTAATTGAACTCGCAAAGATCAAAAACTTTCTCCAGGCTACTGCGATCTTACATCCTTCCTTCGTCACTCTAGATGATATTAAAGGTATACTTCCCGTTCTTAACTCTCAAGCATTTGAGAAGTGTACTTTCTGCGAAATGCACTTCTACGGGCGGTACAATTTTCGTTTGAAACAACTTGCAAAATGGTTTTTCCATCGAAGCTGTTGTACATCTTTCTTCATTAAAATTAGTTTTTTTCCTTTCAAGGTCTAGAACTTTGTCAGACATGTGAGTATGTTAAGTGGGAGAGCTCAATAGTGTCTGTGGTTTAAATTACTTTCAGCGGTCAAGGTTCCACTGGCCATATTTGCAGCTGAGCTTGACAAGCAATATCTGGCGGAGCTTCTGAAACAATTTGAGGACGTCTTGCAAGCAAACAAGGTATAACTTCAACCATCGAAACACCATCCAACATGTTACTCTACATTTTCCTTTGCGTTTTTATCGAACAACTCATGTTCATCTCAGACGCCATTGGTCCTCATTATGCCTCATTCCATTTCTCCCATCTTTGTGATTAGTTTGTGATTATCATCAATGGTTGTATTTTCCGGCTCTCACTTTAAACGATGTTCCGTTATGTACAGATCGATCACTTTGTGAAAATATATAAGGGGGTCAAGCATGGTTTTACCTTAAGGTATGATCTTCAAGACGAATTAGCTTGCAAGCGTGCAAAGGAGGCTCACAAGGTCTTGGTGAAGTGGTTCGTCGAGCATGTTAAGTGAAGACCTTCATAACCAACTGGTATACCTTAATTTTTACTTGATATTACCAAAGAGAAGCACAAGTGTGGATGTCATGGACAACTTCCTTTGTCACTCATGTTTTGGGTAACTAGCTTGGCTTTCTATGTACTTTTGTCCTGTTTGAAAGATTTGGTTATTGTTGAGTTTCAGGTTTGCATACATGTATATGTAAAGGATCTGGATATTTACATCAAATAATAAATTTCTGAGTAGGACACATTTGTTGAGGATTATATGGTTATCAGGGTTCCACAAACTGAAATGTGATAGCCATTTATTATAGGGGTGAATCCCCCTGGGGTTCGGGTAGAGTTGGGTTAGACAAGTCCATTGGATGTTGGACTAAGCCGAATAATCCATTGGATGGTCTCACTTGTTTACAACCCAAAAAACCAATGACCGTTAGATGAAACCCCGTAGTTTAAATAAAGTTCAAAAAACCGAGAAATTTTCTCATTATGTTTGCTTTGTCAAGAATAGAGGATCATAGGACTATTAGAGTTTCAAATCCAATGGGAGGGTGGACTAAGCCAAGTATTAACCCGACCCATTTGACATCTCTAAATAAAATTAATCGAGAAACAAGAGGAAAAAATGAAAAGAAAAAAGAAAGAACTACTTGCTTATTACTCTTTCTTCATTGAATTACCAAAAGAGATATCCTTGAAAAGCGACGTGCAACATCAAATAGCAGTAATAAATTGAAAGATCATCATCCAACGATGTGACAGTAATTGCCTAGTTATTTCTACTTAAAAAGAAAGAAAATAGTAATAATAATAGTTTCAAAATCTTTGGAAAAAATTCTTACATTTGAATTAAATTTCTCCATGTGTATGTTTCCTTCTTATTAGGTCCGTCAAATAATGTTTCCATTGGAGTAACGTGGTCTATTCTTCACAACAAAATTACAAGTAATACTCCAAAAATTTGGAGAGAAAACTATAATTAAAAAAAATGGAGAAATAGGCAACTAAACCTTCTTTGTAAACCCATGAACTCACCAACCCAAATAACAAAATTTATTGTTTTCTATAAAGCACGGATTATCATGCTTCTTTTTCATTTTTTTTCTTGAAGATTATAATATAATTTATAACTTGTGCAACCATCCTTCCATATGTTATATATATATATATATATATATATAACCCACCATCCTTGCCAACACACAAGGAAACCGCTTTTGCCTTTCACCAACATGTATGGAAACCGTTTGCTATGTCCAATTCATAATCATACAAATTGAAGGAACAAAATTTTCTTAAAAGAAACAAAAAAAAAAAAAAAAAACTTGATTCTCACTTCAAAATGGTATGCAAGGGATGCAGAAGCCATTCCTTAAATACATATCACGTTCTTTAGTCATTCATGCAACAATAAATAAATAAATAAGCGGAGTAAAATAGGCTTTTTAACATTACTATTCTATTCCTGTTGACTTTTTTTTTTTTTTTGGGTCTCTTGTATGATGAAAAGGAAAGAGGTGAAATTCAATTCTTTCCTTTTTTTTTTTTTCCTTAAAAAAAAGGAAAGAAGTGAATTCTTGTTCTGAGTCAAACAACCATCAAATAGGAACTTTTTTCTTGGTCCATCTCTTCTTTTTTTTTTTTTTTTTTGTTCTTATCTCTCAAATAATATCATTTCATGTTTTTTTCCTTTTTTTATAGGAGTTATTTTATGTCTTTTTAAACTTTGCATAACGTGTGTTTATTTTACTTTATGGGGTATTTTAATTAACATAACATTTTTTTGAAAAGGACGTTTTTATATTTTTGATTAACATTCTACAATATTATTAGTGACTTAAAAGGGGATAACTAGGGAGAAGAGGACAGAAGAATAGAATCCATTATTTTCGGGAACATTAAATAGAATATTAATAGCATCTCTCTCCAAAAAGTATTTTGTAATAGGGTGTTTGGTTGTGTTTTCACGTGCTATATAAGTAAAAAATTAAAAGTTATTATATGTAAAACTTTTAAATATTAGAGTATTTCTAATCAAAATGGGTTTCAATAATTAGTTTTAATCACACTTTACAAACACCCTATTAATAGTATCACTTAGGGACACCTAACCTCAAAAAGTTTTTTTACTCTTTATTTGGAGAAGAATTTGAAAAAGATTATCTTTTAGAAGCAAATTTAATATCTTAAACTATTGTGTTTCTAAATGTTCAATATTATGTTTTCCAATAGCATTCACATTATATAAAATTAAATAATATGTGAAGCAAAAGTATAGTATTAATCTGCAGAGGATAATATTTTTATTTTTATTATTGTATGAACTAGTCTCGTTTATAATTTTCATTTTACACCGTCCATTGTAAGACCCGCGATGGACTTAAGCCTTTGCTACGACCTAAGAGTATTCTAGCATGTTCAGTAACATCGTCTCGACTTAGCTTTAGTCAAAATTTTTAGTTACTACAATATCAAGTTTTTATATGCTATAATAATTAAAAAAATAAACTAAAATTGAAGTTCTTATATGTTATAATTTCAATTCAAAAGTCTTAATTCTAACTACACTTTATAAATACTCTATTATTATTTCTAGTTTTTTTAATATAAAGCTCTCTCACCAATACAATATTTTAATTTCAACTTATCAATTCTGACGTTTCCAAACACACTCTTATTCATTAAAAAAAGAAAAAACATTTACTCCTCTTCTTTCTTTGCAACAAGATCTCCTGTTAAAAATATACCATCAGATTTGATCAAAATGCATCAAAATTTAAGAAAACTACATAACAAATAATTTTTAATATAGTTCTAAGGATGAAAAATGGAGACCGGAAGCAAAATTGTCAAGTACCACCGTACCACAAATTAAATCAGGAAAATTTAAAAAAAAAGAGTTAAGAAAATTTGAAATTAGATGAATGACTTATTTTTTTTGTATTAAAAAAGGATTTTTTTTTAGCATTGAAATTCTTCAATTTTTTTAGAAAAAAGAAAAAAAATACTATATCGAAGAGAAGAACTCAATCATAATGAAAACAAAAAATATTGAAACTATTTTAACGAAAAAAAAGATAGTTTTTTAATATCTAAAAAAAAAAAAAACACATTTGCCCAAAAAAATTTTTTGAGTAGACTAGTTGTCCAAACGTCCCATCTCCGGAATCTCCACCTTTATTTTTTTCTTTCTTTTGGGTATTCTCCACAATTAAAAACCACATAAATCTCCATCCACAAAAAAAAAATAATAATAATAATAAAAAAAAACATAGAAATCGCCCAAGTATACTGTGACATTATATATTTAAATAAAAATTTAAATTTTTATAAAAATAAAATACTGTAACAATATATTTTAAATCGTGATTCAAACCACGAAACAAATACATCCCAAATAAACTCCTCCGGCGGAAACTACTGGAATCTCCTGCCCACTCAGGAGAACAGATGACCTTATCGTACTAATGTCCCTCTACCCCCAAAGGCTCACTCATTTTCATAGCTGAATATATTAATCTTCTCAAGTGCCCAGATACAGAAATAGACACTCTGTGCATTCGTGACTTTGTCTTGTTATCCTAGAGAGAGAGACAGAGCGAGAGTAAAGAAGAATGTCAGGACCTCAGTGTTGCTCAAACCCTCCAACACTAAACCCAAAGGGTGGAGCAGGACATGTTGAGAAGCTTGGCGGTCTTGACTCCTATGTCACTAGCACACCCAACTCCAAGCGTGCGGTTGTCCTTATATCTGATGTTTATGGTATCTCTCTCTCTGGTTCTGGAAATCAGAAAAGTTTCTTTTTTCCCTTGTGGGCTTTTTATTTTGGGTTGTGAGGATTAATGGGTCCTTTTTATTTTCCCTCTTGAGATGAACACAGATGTTCTTGTTTGATTTCTCAGCAAAAATGGGGTCTTTGAAGGTGGGAAGTTAGATATTGTATTGCATGGGTCATTCTTCTATTAGCAGCTTTAAGGGTGTATATAGTTCTGTTCTACGATTAAAACTCTCTATCTCTTGCTCTATATATATTGTGCTGTTGCAAACATTCTTTTAGGTTTTAGATAATTGCGCTCTTTTTTCTTTTTTTTTTTTGTTTTCCTGTTCCCAATGTGGGAATTTGCTTTGAAACAAGTATTGGAATCTATATAAAGTGAAGTAGTAATGAGATTGTGGATTATATGTCATCTTAAACCTGCTCTGATGGCACCTTTGTTGTGTCATGTTCTAATGACATTAACATGATTGAATTATTGCAGGGTATGAAGCTCCAAACTTGAGGTATATGGATTTTCCATACCTGTTTTCTGCAGTTACATTTCTGGGTTTTTCTTAATCTACCATATTAATTTCCTCGAATAGATTTTTTTTATTTGTCAATGTGGTATGTCAGATTCCGTTAGATATAATGCTTGGAAGGCATGATTCCAGTTGCTACTTGGGCACTTAGATCAGCGTTGGAATATAATCTATTCTTTTGTTTCTTGTTTTTTGTTTTTTATACTGTTGTATTCTCTCTTGGAAACTAATGCCAGCTTTTTTTATATTTTTGGGCTGTGTAAAGGAAGCTGGCGGACAAGATTGCGGATGCCGGATTTTTTGTGGCCGTTCCCGACTTCATACACGGTGATCCTTTTGTGCCTGGCGATGCTAGCAGGCCTATAGCAATTTGGATAAAAGATCATGGAACGGTTGGTTAAGATTCTTTGGCTGTTTTGATAGGTTTTTGGGGAATGCAAAAATCTCTAATGCTATACTTGAATTTGTTGCTGAATTTCATCCCAAAAGATTTTTTTCTGTTATATATGAATATTTTTCACATGATTAGCTCTTTTCAAAGCTGAGTCTGAATTCAATTTCTATAAAAATCTTTGGGATAATTTTATCTCTGCTATTTTGCATCAGTTTCTAGTAATTATATATTGCAAGTTCATGTTGAAATCTCGGAGTCTGAAGAACTTGAGCTGGTCTGATAGGATAAGGGATTTGAAGATGCAAAACCAGTAATCGAAGATTTAAAAAGTAAAGGGTTTTCTTCTGTAGGTGCTGCTGGATTTTGTTGGGGTGGTAAGTATATTGTTTACATGCTTTTTTATTTCACTGTTATAAGTTGAATCTTTTTGCAATACCATTGACAACTTTATCAGTACAACCCATATAAGTATTTGTGCTGACTCAATAAATCCCAAGGAAAATATGCATTGCGCATATATTTGCAATCTGAAAGTATTAACGTGCAACCGTCCAAAATACAGTGAATTTTTGGTAAAGTCAAAACATAGTATAGGAAAACGTTAAAGATCCTTTCTTCATTGTCTTGGAAATTTTCTTCCAAGGTTATTTTTTGAGTCAAAACTGCTACTTCAATCAGCGACTATTTTTGGTAAAACGCATATAGCTATTTGTTGATTAAGCTGACTCGGAGAATATGTGTTCTCAGCCAAGGTTGTAATTGAACTTGCAAAGCTCGACAACTTTATCCAAGCTGGTGCACTCTTACATCCTTCCTTCGTCACTCTAGACGATGTCAAAGGTATGCATCCGGTTATTAACTATTTTAGAATTAGAATCATGTTAGAATTAGAATCATACTTTAGAGAAAATCCAATTTTGGGTGGCACGTATTGGTCTAAAGCAACTTGAAAAATGATATTCTTGATTTGTGTTGGATGACTTCATTCACTGCAACCATCGTTTCCGCCATTCAAGTTTCATATATTCACAATCACTTTAGGACAGAGAAAGAGAGAGAATTTGTGTTGATGGCTTAACAACATTTTCAGACGTTAAGGTTTCACTTGCCATACTTGGCGCTGAGAATGACCGCCTTTCCCCCCCAGAGCTCTTGAAACAATTTGAGGAGGTCCTAAGTGCAAAGCCAGAGGTATGAACATCCTCCATCAGAATAACATTCAATAAGTTCTCTATATTTTAGTTTGCGTCTTTACCGAACTACTTCTGTTCATTGCAGACGCCTTTTTCCTCGGCATGCCTTTTGTGTCTCCTGTATTTTAGATTACTTTGTGATTGTCATAATCATAAAAGGGTTGATGCTTTTCGGTTTTCACTTCAACTTAATGATGTTTCTTCATGTACAGATTGATTATTTTGTTAAGATATATCCGGGTGTCGCACACGGTTGGACTGTCAGGTACGATGTTAAAGATGAAGCGGCTTCTAAGCGTGCGGACAAGGCTCATCAGGACTTGTTGGGGTGGTTCATAAAGCGTGTTAAATGAAGACCTTGACTGCCAGCTGGTACCTTAAATTTTTACCTTAATGTTACCCAAGAGAAGCACCAATATGGAATGCTATGGATCTATGGAATACTTCCTTTGTCATGTATGTTCTGAATAAGCGGCTTAAACTTCTTATGTACTGTAGTTGTGTTTGAAGGACTTGGCTATTGTTTGAGAGTGTTAGGTATGTGTGTGTAGAGGAGCTGGATATCTACATCAATAATAAATTTCTGATAGATAGCTTTTGTTGAGGACTATATGGTTATTGGAGTTCCAAAACTGATGTGTTAGCCACCCGTTATTGGGGTGGAGCCCCCACATGGTTTATATGCCGGGCCAGGCTGGGCCAGGCCTACGGAAGATGGACTAGGTGCGACCCAATGGATGGTCCGACTTTAAGGAAAGTGAACTGAGAACCAAGGAAATTTCTTCATAGGTTCGTTTCCTTTGAGGACAATATGGTTATTGGAGTTCCAACATTGATATGTGATAGCCACTGGTTACAGGCCGCAAGCCTGGAGGCCCACACAGCTTATGGGGGCGGGTCCAACAGAGTAGGCCCAGCATTCTAACAGCCGCTCCAGCTCTTCTAAGCAGAGATATAAGACAATTTCTCGTTTTGCTTTTCTTTGTTGAGGATCATATGCCTAATGGGGTTCCATATATGAATCTGATTAGTGATATAGCCACCCGCACCCCCACACTAGCTGAGGACTGGACTGGACTGGACCGGGTTAGTCCAATGGAGAACGGCTCCGGACAACCCAATGAACGGCCTTACTCGTTTGGTATCTCTAAACAAAATCGAGCTACACTAATATTACTTTATATGCGGAGTGATAATTGTTGAAATTAATAAAATTTGCTGTCTAGGTCTTTTGCCACCTATGGTTCTTGTATGGGATGTTTGACGAGTATAGTTAGAACAAATTTTTTAGTTCAAAACATTATAACATTTGAGAATTTTACACTCAATAATTTTTTTTTATTATAACATGTGAGAGTTTTATGTTATTTTGATTGGTTTTAACCATGTTTGTTATACACTTTAGCAATGTCTTGTCACTGTAGGAATCAAATTTTGGGTCCGGAGGCATAAAGTTGAAAAGTTGAAAACCATCAAGTTATGCGTGGTGGCTGTTTTTTTAGTTTATCATCACCACACAAGTAAGTGGAAAAGAAGGGCTTTTGTTTTGGGAAGTAAAGAGGGACTTTTTTATGCTTTATTTTATTGTATTATGTATGTGTCTAGGTATAGATGAATTAGCGTGTAGACACATCAAAGCAACTAAAACCCACGACTTCTTTTTTTTATGGAAGTGGGGAATAAGATGAGAAGGATTTGGATAAGGTGATATAAGTTTATAATAAACATGGTACTGCTTTTTTTTTCTTTTCTTTTTCTTTTTCTTATAAGTAGGGTTCTAACTTCCAAATCAATGCAGTCCTAGAATTTGAGTTTCCATATCTTTATTTTACATTTTTTTTTCTTTTCTAAATTCTTAAAAACCACAACACCCTCAATAAAATTAGCCCTTAAAGATTATAATATATAACACCATCTTGTGTTGAGCAAAAGAGAGAAATATATTAAAGGAATCCATGTCTATATTTTTTAAACTTTTGACCGGTTTGACATAATTTTTATTGGTGCTTTACGTAGTATAATAAGGGAAATAAAAGTCCTGATTTTTAATTACCATTTGTCAAGACATTTTTTTTTAGGAAGAAAGAAGTAAATAGCATTTTTTTAAAAAATATTTATAATGAATTTCATATTTTAAAATATTTGGTAAATAACATATTTGCAGTAGATAATTTATTTACGAGGCATGTTTATAATAAATTTATCTTATAAAATCTATTATTTATTATAAATATTTAAAAAAATGACTCATTTGTTATAATTTTTTTTTATTCATTGATATAACATAAAATAAAATATCGATAAGAACTTTTTTTTGGTGAAAAAGTATATTTTATAAAAGATTTTAAAATAAACAATCTTATTAAACCTTGCAGGATTATAATTTGTTACTAATAAATATGATCTAATTTAAAAAATATATTAAATATTATATTGAAACTTATAGTTTTATTAGTAGTAGAGTTTATATTTACAAAAATAAAAATGATTTTTATTTTAAAATACATTTATGTGATTTTAAGACCTTCTAAAAGAAGCAAGGTAGATCCTTGCTTGCTTTGGAAAAGTTTATGGTAGTTAAAAATACTTTTTTAGTATAACGCATTTGAAAGCTACAACTAAGCTCTAATATAACAAGTTCTTTAATAAGGTAATTATAAAGATTCTAACAAAAAAAGGATTTTAACTCATAATACTTTTTTTTTAAAAAAAAGTTAAAGGTCTCAAGAAGCCGCAATGATGGAAATTGTGCGAGGCGACATCTGACCATGATTATCAAAGGTCGGCGGACCCCAAGCGAACGGTCAGGATCTTTTACGATAACGGGCCCCGAAAAAGTTTGTGCGCTCATCCTGATCATGTGAAGAAGGAGGGGGTCCACGCGCGTGTCAGTGCACGTGGAAGACGTGGAAGGTTGGTCCGTAACGCAACGCGGCCAATTTAGGTTGGCTTTGTCAGCACGTGGGTCCCACCGTAAACAATGCCACCCTGTTACAATCACCGGCATGGCGCGTGGAATTAGAGCTGCTCCATTTTTATATTATTATTATTATTATTATTATAGTTTCCCTTTGTCTTCGGACCACTTGCCAGCTTTTTATGCCATTTGTGCCCCCGTCCTTAATGATTAATTGATTCCCAATCAATCACATTTTTCCCCCTGTCCAACAAATCTCGTGGAAATTTTAGGCCTACTGGCAAAAACTCAAGAGATAGGCTTTATTCAATGTGTGTTTGTGTATATATATATATATATTGAATAAAGTCTATCTCTTGAGTTTTTGCCAATAGGCCTTGCAACGTATATATATATATAAGTGACACTAAACACTTTTTCAAATAAGGCTTTGAAGTTGTATGGCCCTTTGACAGTTATTAGAAGTGTACCGTTTTCAAATTTACAAGGTATTTGACATTTTTTATTTTTAACCAAAATTTTTAATTACTATCATATAAATCTTTTATATTTTACATTGTTAAGAAAATACAGACTACATTAAAAAGCTTTCACATATGCGAGTGAAATTATACACGGATGAAGGTAGGCGGTTACCTTTGAACGTTTTTCTTTTAATATAGTACATAAAATTATATTCCGTCATCGATAAAATTACACCCGTCCCTGTCTCTCTGAAATTATGTTCTGCTTCTGCTAAAATTTTATATTTCCTTCATTTCATTTTTCTTGATAATATTAGTACACATTTTACCTCTACTGATACATTTTTCTGGCTCCGCCCTTACTCATATACTACAGTGATTTTAATCAAAATTTATTGGAAAAGTTCCCAAATTTGTATTAATCTTTTTTTCAAAAGTTTAAGTGTTTTTTAATATCTCAAAAAAAGTGATGCATAGATTTTATTTTAGTTTTATTATTCTCATCACCTTACTACGTTTAATTATTTTAGTAATTATTATAATTATCAACCTTCATTATAGTGCTATTGTAATTATTCATTTTTTTCTCGAGGATATTATTTACTTTAGATCAATAATGTCTAAATAAATGCTATTGTATTTGTGCGCTATAAATTTTTAAACAATCGCATCAAACGACTAAGCCAGTGCATTACATTGATCACAATTTTAGTATCTCACAAATAGAACATGCTTAAATAGCTAAACATTAGTATTACGCAAGGCATCTTTTATATTAGTTGGTATAATCACTCGATCACTAATTATGCACGGCATATTTTGCTTGACAATATGTCTTTGCACGACAAAGCAAAGTGTAAAAACCATTATGGTTTGATTATAGAAGTTTGTATTACTGTATTAGTATTATTGAGGGGTTCGTTAGACTACTAGGGTGTTTGACAGGATGATTAGAACTATTTTTACTGTAGCATATGAGAGTTTTATACTGTAGCAATTTTTTTGTTGTTACTATAATATGTGAGAGTTTTACATTATTTGTAACTGAAAAACTACTTTTACCGGACACCCTTTAGGTATAATACACATAAGAAAGCTTAGATATACTCTATTATTCTTAATTTAAATCTTTAAAATATTTGGATAATATATATATATATAGTTCTAAGTGCATATTTATAGTTTACAATAGGTTCTTCTAAATTCTATCATATTGGGAGAACCCATGCGATGCACATGCAAGGGAGAGTTCTATCATATTGATTTAGGTGCATTACAATGAACTTACTCCTACTTCCGAGAACCAGTGGATAAATACTTGTCTTTTTGCGCCAAATTCTACTGTATTAGTTTAACATTTACTCTGCCCAATCATGTAAGAGCATTGGGAGAATTATGCCAATTCATTGATTTTTGATCCCCTAAAGTGGTTATAGAATGGCAAATAAACCCTCCGAGTGCCAGCCTATAATGGTTCTTGAGTCAAGATCAATACGGTCTGACCAATACATTCGGACGGGGTCCATTTTTTTATAAAAATTTAAGTACTGAATTCACCAAACGGTCCGAACTGTTTAACTAAATGGTAGAGACGGCTCGGCACATTTTCTTAAGCAACTTATTTTTATTTCTATGCAAGTCTTTGATGAATAAAGTCAGACCAAATATTTCATACCATCATGATTTGAACTCTTCAAACAAATGAATTATACTAATTAGTGTTTTTTTTTTTATTTTAGATTGCAATTAAATTAACTAATTTGAATATTATTATATTTTGATGTGATTATGTTACAATTAGACATTCAAAACAATCATTACAAGTAGGTATTCGATGTCATAAAATGTCCCCCTAGTAAATATTTTACCTACAAAAATTTTTACTAGTTTTTGACACAATGATTTGACATATTTAAGACATAGAATATCAAACTCTAGTGTCTCTAGACCATAGAATACAAAATGCTAGTGCCTCCACTCTAAAAATGTTAACATCCAATAGACTCCTAATAAAAAAATTAAAAAAACAAGAGTCCAATAGATGCTACATTAGTGTATCCGAAACTTTGGTAAACATATTTAATTTGTATAGTGAGCATTAGGGATGTCATTCTACCTATGGGACCCACGTTTAATAATACGAAACGAGTGCATTCTAACGTATTTAATGTAGAAAGAGTATACATATTATTTATTCTTTGAAAAACTATTATATATTTTGTATTAATTCTAATTCTAATATGATATATTTTGTTGTTACAAGTATAATTCAGTAGTAAATCCATCCCTTGATTTTATTAAAAGACTGGAAAATTTAAATCTTCCACTGTAAGTTAAAACAAGATGTATTTTGTTGAAGTTTTCTTCGTTTTGTGAAAATGTTGAATTGAGTTATGATGACTTATACAATTTTTTTGTTGACAAGACACAATTACAACACGGATTGAAGCCAATTTGGAGTAGGCTCGTCACCGTGGATTTCTCGACTCAGGTCCTGCCTATTCTTAGCAAGAATAGGGGTAGAGATAAAGATGGTTCTGGAGGAAGGGAATGGGGCAAAGAAGTATTTTCAAACCCTACTATATTGCCATTCTTAACGAGTGTTAATATAATTTGCCTTTAGTGTTACTGTTGAGAAAATAATACGATAGAAACAAAAACAAAAACATATATAGACTTATGTAGAAACCTAAAACAGGAAAAACTATAAGCACTGCGAGCTTTCAGGTCGGCCCGAATTAAATTCAGGTTACCATACTCTAATAGCTACCATCAAAGTAGCAATATAATACAATTCGACTTATTATCCATTGATTTTGATAAATGAGATATTTAAGTCCGAATTTTGTGGGAAGCACTTAAAACTATTTCCAAAATATTTATTTAATATTTATTAGTTTTAAGTTGGACATGGTCATTGTCGGGGATAACTACTAGCTCTCTCATACTTTTCAGCACAAAAGAATTGCCTCTGTATTGTCTTCTTATATGGTAAGAATTGTTCTTTTCATAGAAAATTGTACTTTTAATTGTTGGTTAATTTTTCAATGATTAAATTACGAGTGTGTACATTAAAAAATTACAATGTATGACACAAAACTACTACTATTCATAAACAATACCATAAAAATTATTATGATTATAATGAGAAGTTTTGCTAATATAAAAAGGATAATTTCTACTGTAAAAATTTTTATCAAATAAATCAATAAAAATAAAACTAAGGGAAAATTTTATTTTAGTATTATGTGTTATATTGAAATATGATTTTGATACCTTCAGTTTTGAAAAATTTCATGCTGGTACTTCAATCTTTTAGAAAATCTTTTTTAATATCTAGAGACATTTTTTAAGACAGAAAAAGACAAAATTATCTTTTTATAAGCTATAATCAATTGACCGAAATTTTGAGTAACAAACAATATTTTTTTTTTAAAAAAA
>CAMOHE010048271.1:0-34788 GCA_946598075.1 Artocarpus hirsutus
TTGAGTTAAAACGTAATAATTATTATTACGTTATTATCATGTTTAAGAAATTATGTATTTTGTTAAGTTACGAAATTAAGTTTTCGAGAAATGATTACTACATCTTTTAAAGCTGTATGTTGAGAATTCATTCTCTTTAGGAAATCATTGTTACTAAGTTTGGGAAATAATTATTATTCCCTCTAAGGTTTCATGTCAAGGATTCGATAGAAAGAATCCATTTAAAAAAAAAATTATTCTGAAATTTCTGTACTTTATTAATGAGTATGTTTAAGTTACGACCAAGTTAAGTTAAGTGACGGCCACGTAGTGAGGGTCGTCACAGGTACAACAATTTTAAAAGTTGATTTAACTTTTCAAATGGTTTGATTTGTAGGTGTCTATGTTAAAAATTTAAAGTGCATGATATATAGCTGCTTTCATTTATAGATAGCAGTCCCTTAAAAAGTTTATTCAATGGTTAGAATAACAACAACTTCATGTAGGGCAAAATGCATATCCATCATAAGCATTGTCAAAAAAAAAAAAAAAAAGGTAAAACTATTGCATCAACTTGTTCAATAACCAAGAAGGTATTCAAAAAAATTAAGGAAGAAAAACAAAGGAAATAAAAAGAAAAACCAAACAACTCCAAAAGCCAAAATGGGAAACATACAACCTTCACTACAGGAAAAATTACATTTAACGACATATTATTTACGACATGTAGTTTTTAAATGTCGTTAAAAAGTACATACAACGACATCTTCAACAAAGATGTCGTTAATAATATTTGAAACAATAATTAACGACATTTATATAGATGCCATATTAAAGATCTCATTTTAAAGACAATAGTTTAGTGTCGTTAAATTATTTAACGACAAGTAGGAGATGTCGTCAAAGCCTTGGAGATTCCACGACATCCCTTATAGACAACATCTTGACCAATGTCATCTATAAGGGGGCGTCGTAGAATCTCTAAGGCTTTGATGACATCTCTTCCTTGTCGTTAAATAATTTAATGACACTAAACTATTGTCGTTAAAAGGAGACCTTTAATACGACATCTATATAGATGTCGTTAATTATTGTTTCAAAGGTGGTTAATGACATTTTTGTTGGAGATGTCGTTGTATGTACTTTTTAATGACATTCAAAAACTACATGTCGTAAATAATATGTCGTTAAATGTAGTTTTTCTTGTAGTGCTTAATGCTAACCCTTGGGAAAGGCCAGAGACGATTGTTAAACCCCTCAAACTTACCACCGTATTTTCACCTATATATATTACAATTTGAACAATAATGCATATCATGATTTTTTTTATGAACAAAATAAATGCACAAGTGTTAAAAACGTATAGATTCTAAATGATTATTTTGTCCCATCTTTAACCCCTTATATTTAGTTTATAAGTAGTCATAAAATAATTTTTCTCTTACAAAACAAATGCAAACAACTAGATTATAAAGCATAAAATAATGAGACATAAGAGAAATAGAGAGAAACAGTCTTATTATTCATCATCTCATATTATATACAAATACAAGCTCTCAAATGCTATATATATAGCCTAAGAATCATAATATGAGAGAGGCTAAAAGTCATGAGTTAAACAATAAAATATTACTAATAAAGTGTTAATTGGGGAGTTTTATGAAGGTTATAAAATACCAAATATCAATGATAAATAATCAAAGAGGAGATAATGCAATTCATGAGGGTATTAGGAATATGAATATCCACACTAGTAAACTAATTTATTCATAACACCCACCCTTGGATGTTCATCACTTAAGAATATATGCCTCATTAAAAACTTTACCAAAAAAAATCCTGTGGAAAAAATCCTAGTGAAGCAAAAAAGAGTACATTATTCTCTTAAGATTTGGCTTAGAATTGTCTCGTTAAAAACCTTGCTAGGAAAACCCGATGGGACAAAACTTATGCAAAGGAAAAAAGAGTATAGTAGCCAATAGCCTCCCCCTCATGTCAACATTCTTCTTCAACAAAATCATATGCAAAGATCTTTGAGTCGACACATACTAATCTTGCACAATAATTTTTTCAAATATAGTTGTAGGAAGTATCTCTATACAAATTTCAAGTTGTCGCTTGACCAAATTCGATGAATGCCATCCTTTTGGAGCTCATGCATGAAAAAGAATTGTTGAGAAACGTATTTTATTATGTTTCCTTAACTTGGGTAATAAATGTTGCATTCTCCCCATATAAAGCCGCTAGACTTCCTTTGTTAAATAAAAGGTTACATGTTGCTTGGATATATTAAAGTGTAAATCTCAACAATATAATGTACATAAGATGACTATCTCATAAATTGCCAACATTTCAACATGATTCAAAGATGCAACAACAATAGTTTGCCTTATAAATTGCCAAGATATAGTAGTATTATCATAGGTAAACAAGTAGCATGTATGTAATTATGCTTTTATATGGAAAAATATTCAACATCCAATCAATTTTAATATCCATATCCCATATTTACAATGAAAACGAAATACTTATTTAACATCATTTTAATGTATTTGAGAACTATATCTTGCTAGTACAATAGCAAAGATTGTCGTGTGAGGTCTTGTACCATTATCAAATACATTACTGTACTAATACTATTACTTGGACCAAGAATTTCTTCAATATCACCTTATGATAATTTTTTACTTCAATAGATCAAGAACATCCTTATTCAAGGGATCAAACAACCATTGGAGAACACATTGGGGTGTTAGAAGATTAACATCAATAATAATAAGTCAATTTAATTTATAAGACTCTTTGTTGGATGTTTAACACTTTAGAATATGCCTCATTAAAACCTTACTAGATAAAACCCCATGGGATGAAAATTATACTGAAGGAAAAAGAGTATATATTCTTGTTATATGTATATCATTCTTATTATATGTTATAAATTGCCTCATTAAAAACCTTGTTAGGAAAATCCAGCAGAAAAAAACCTTGACCAAGAGAAAAAGAGTGCAGTAGGTATTTGTGTCTCCCTTGTAATGCTATCATAGTTCTATAAATAATAATTGATTTGATAGAAAATGATTGAGTCGATGCATACTATTGTAAATAAATTCAAGATATTTGCAATCAACTATTTAAACTTGTTATCCTTAGCACCTTTGCTAATATTTCAACAATCGCTTTTTAGGAGCTCATTTATCATAAAGAACTTCATAAAAGTATTGGCTATTTTTATGGGTATACATGAGCGAACCTTTACCCATATTTATTTTCTAATTGGTAAAACAATGGTGCAACATTTATTTGCATATAAACTCGTCTCCAATTGAGTACAAAATATTGTGCACTTATAGCCAAATACATGTCATTCTACTTAATTATTCACATAATATTTCATACTATAATTAATATCCTAAATTAAATATTGAGATGCAATACAAAACCTTATGTAAAAATTCAAGACTTAGAATTATTTTGGTGTATCCTTAAAATATATAATCATCAAATAAATGATAAAAATACACAATATCCCTGAAAGCTCCTTAGGACAATTTTTTTATATGTAAGAGAAATTATAGATAAGCATTCTTTTAAGCAAATCTCAATTTTTAGGTCTGAATAAACTTTTTTTATGATATTTGTCTTCTTAAATTTATCTTATGATCTCTTTAAGAATTTTCACAAATAATAGCAAATCTAGTATGTTCGAGCTCATTATAAAGCAATAGAGATATTAATTTGCTAGTACCTCCAATCTTTATATTATAAAAACATAATGGTACTATTCATATTTGGATTGCATTCATTTACACAGAAAGCTTTGTGACCTTAATAATTAAACGTGCAATTTCAACCTACATTGTTCAAAACTTTGAAGCCTCTTTAGAACTTTTTATAAATATCAATAGATTGTTGCAACATGTTTTTCAAACACACATGAACTTATTATATATGTTTTGTTAGGCTATCAAAATATAATTGCTTGTCCATCATATATGAGTACCATTACTCATATATTTTTATAAGTTTTCTACAAAAACTTATTGTTATAACTCATAATTTATTTTATAATCTCATACATTTTCATATGTACTATTTCTTATGAATATTCATTTCCACCCTACTAGCTTTAAAATATTTTGGACTGTTAGTCCACCATACTATACACTGGCGTATATACTTGCTTGGACTTTGCATCTTTTACTTATAGGCCATTTTTTTCATGTCAATCACTTTCGATGGATTTTAAATATTTTTCACAATCCTCACTTTTTTTCAATATATTAATAATTCATGCTTTTTGTAATTGTCGACAAGAACTTTTATTACAATTTAATTTTATTTTTATATCGACATGACTTGTTAAGATCTTCCTCTTTTCTTATTATTTCTAAATTTTAGGTATACCCTTTGAACTACTTCACGAGCTCAATGACTTTAAAAAGTTCGATCTTTAACAAATGTATCAAATTGCCATGTCAATATCCTTTTTTGAGTATATCCTCTTTAAGAATATAGTCCTTCATACGACCAACATATTTATAAGTTTTTTTCTCTTCCAATAAGTGTGGTACTTTAGACCAGACGAGTCTTCAATGCTTCAAGTATCTCTTAAACTCATAAGATATCCAATTATCATTTAGAGACCTCAATTCAGGTTATTAAATTAGTAGTTGAAGAAGCGATTTAGTCATTTCGTTATCATATTAATTAACAATTTTATACAGTGTTGTAATGCTTAATCAATCAATCTGTGTAAGGATCTTTAATATCCAATTGCAAATTCCTTACCCCTGACGGCGGGAATTTTTTTCAAATGATATTACTTGTAGGGATTTTCAAAATACATATGTTCATACCCAATATGCCTTTTAGGTTAGCGAACTTCTAGTTCGTCATAACAATTTTTTTTTTTTTCATAGTTGTCTTATTACAACTTGGAAGAGAAAGTGGAAATAAATTTCCAATATATCCATATAAATGATAACATATACCCTCATGCATCTCTCCTTGTGCATAAAACCAAATATAATGTAGAGACATCCCATATCCTTTATAGCTACTATGATTATTTTTTTCTTTTTCATCAATATAATGACAATACCATGGGAATTTACATCGTCAACAATATACATTTAATTCGTGTATCTAACAAATTAAATATCATAATCAATTTCTTATTAATTCACTAGGCTATGTAATAATAAGATACCATTATTGCTTCAATGTATTGCATATATGTGATCTTTCCATAAATTTTGTCTTGTAAGCCTCTTAATTTTTCTTTCTTGTCGCATTTCCACAATCGGTGATTATGTGACTATTTCAAACTTGGAGGACGCTTTGTATCATAATATCACATGGCACTCGATTAAATAAACTTGGATCAAACAAAGAGAAGATAATCAATAGCTCAACTCTTTCTTTAGCTTTTTCTTCATTTAGGCTTTATAAGATCACATTTATATTTTGAATGTTCTATAGGTATATCCTTCATGGAGGCACCACTATAGTCTTCTCGTATGTCATAATAATATTCTTATAACAAACGGATGAAAATTTCTCTCTTGATTTAGGCTTAATATTGACATTTAAATGTACAACGAGTACGTACCAAAGCCTTTCTATATCATATGCCAAGTGACTAAATTTGATTATTCATGAGAACAACATTACAAACTTTTAATTTCTCTTATAAATATATATATTTTTTTTCACTTTTCAATCATACTTTATGGCTTTCTTTGACAACGGGGATGTTGAGAAATTTTAAAAATCCCCTAACTATTATATTTGCATTCATTTGGAATATGCAAAAATAATTAGAAAAAATATATGTTCATTTCATATTATGTTCTCAAATACTAGAAGACCATGTCTAATATAAATCATTTTTACTACCTCATCCTAATTGCATCAATAATTGCAATAACATACCTTCATTTCATGTAATATGTAGAGCCAATTAGCCAAGATTAATGGCCCTTTAATTATGGGCTCAAAAATTAAGTGCTAATACAATTTATATTCCTATCAATATAAGTTTTAAATATTAGCTAGAGAGTATCTTTAGCTTCTTGCAAATAATATAAACAGATGAAAATATAAAAACATATTGTAAATGAGTATAAATTAGACAAAAATTGTGCTAACATAACAAATGAAATCTTGAATCAAATAATACCATTTGATATTAAGATGATGGCATAAAGATTTCAGTACTGAAAAAAAGGAATTTAATAATAATAGCATGGCATGTTCACTTATACAATTATAACATTCAAAACATAATTATAATTGATAAATTGTCATTTATGATTATAAAATACCATCAATTTCTAGACTTTTAAAAAACCAAACAAAAGAAAATGATGATTATATTTTCACGATACACATAAGCAACCAAAATAATTTATAAATGTCATCTTATTTATTTATTAACAATATATACGATGTCAATGCTTATAGGACTTGACCCTTATAGTAGCTAGTTAGGCAACACGTTATAAAAATCGTACAACAATTTTGCAAAACATTATTTAATATCATTATGATGATGTCAGATTATCTCAGTAAACTCTTTGCATCAACCATTTTAAAAATAAAAAATAATAAAATTCAACATTATGAAAAATGATGATGATGAGCAAAGTATCTAAGAGAGAGGAAAATTAAAAATGAAAATCAAAGAATTAAAAAGATTGAGAAACACGTTAAACTTATGAGAAGCTCTTTACAAGTTCACAAAATTTTGCATGAAAAATCTTCTTAATCCCCATGGATTAAAACCCACCACTCGTAAAACTATCGATCCTAATCCATTATGTAATGTATTTTTTAAACTAGGTTAAACAAGATTGTTCTTTTTTAAACAATGCGTCAACCCAAATGACCCCCAAAAACATTTAAGTTGAAATAAGCAAAATTTTCAACTATCATCCCACTATGATCAGCGCGTTTTGACCATTCATTTTTCACACGAAAGTGGAAAAAGCCAAAGTCAAGAAAATACTACCAAATAATTCATTTTCTTGTTTGGTAAGTGAGGACTAATAAAGTACTTAACTCTATCATGTACAAGAGCAATGCAAAGATACAGTACGTACCAAAACAAAGTCACGTGCTAACCAGCCTTCTACTGCCAAAGTGGTTGAGACTAGGACTCAGCACCTTACAAGGGCATTGGTTAATCACGTGACATCCAACTTTACAGCCCTTTCCACGTAAATATAAATACAATACTTATGTCACAACATATTTGTACCCTTACATTCTGTTGTTTGCTACAAATTTGCAGTTAGAAACCAAGCCTATTCGGGCAGCCACACTCTGCACGTAAGCTAACTTCGATTTTTCACCGGGAAAAAAAAATGATGACAGTTGAGGAATTCCGCAGGGCTCAACGTGCTGAGGGCCCTGCTACCATCATGTCAATTGGGACAGCAACTCCACCCAACTGCATCGACCAGAGCACTTACCCGGATTACTACTTCCGCATCACCAATAGTGAGCACAAGACTGAGCTCAAGGAGAAATTCAAGCGCATGTGTAAGTACATATTTTTTGTTGTTTATGTTGTCTTTGGGTTCAAATTAGTGATATGTGGTTGTTGTATACAGCCATATGAATTCGTTTCGTTCATTTGTTTGAAATAGTGCTGAATGGTTTATGGTCGATCATATGTCGTTTTTTAGCTGGAGGTGACAAGTAAAATTCCTTAGGTATCAATCATCAATATTTAACCATAAAGGTAGTATTGTGACAAGAGAAAATTCGGGATTTAATTTCCAAAAGAACTATGGAATAATAATATTGCAACGAAAATGTTCTATAAAATCAATGCACATGAGGAGACTTCTTTGATTTGCGGTAAAGAAAATAGACTGCACTAGGAGAATTTTTTTTCTTAAAAAGAAATGACAGCCTTAATTCTCTAAATATTTCCTTTTAAAAAAAGTTCCTTTTCTTTTTTCAATCAATTTTACAGGTGAGAAATCTATGATCAAGAAGCGTTACATGTACTTGAATGAGCAGATCCTCAAGGAAAATTCTAACTTGTGCGAGTACATGGCGCCCTCATTGGACGCCAGGCAAGACATGGTGGTGGTAGAAGTACCCAAATTAGGGAAAGAGGCTGCCACTAAGGCCATCAAGGAATGGGGCCAGTCCAAGTCCAAGATTACACACCTAGTCTTTTGCACTACTAGTGGTGTGGACATGCCTGGAGCTGACTACCAACTCACTAAGCTATTGGGCCTTCGCCCCTCGGTCAAGCGCCTCATGATGTACCAGCAAGGATGTTTTGCAGGCGGCACGGTGCTCCGCATTGCCAAGGATCTTGCTGAGAACAATAGAGGAGCCCGTGTGCTTGTCGTTTGCTCAGAGATCACCGCTGTTACTTTCCGTGGGCCTAGTGACACCCACCTTGACAGTCTTGTGGGCCAAGCCTTATTTGGTGATGGCGCGGCTGCCATGATCATTGGGGCAGATCCTATTCCTGAGGTCGAGAAGCCCCTATTCCAATTAGTTTCAGCTGCCCAAACCATCCTACCCGATAGTGAGGGTGCCATCGATGGTCATCTCCGAGAAGCTGGGCTTACATTCCACCTCCTCAAAGATGTTCCTGGACTCATCTCAAAGAACATTGAGAAGTCCTTAGCGGAGGCTTTTAAACCTTTGGGCATCTCAGATTGGAACTCTATTTTCTGGATTGCGCACCCGGGTGGCCCGGCCATTCTCGACCAAGTAGAGGCTAAGTGTGGGTTAAAGCCTGAAAAATTGCGGTCCACAAGGCACGTGCTTAGCGAGTACGGTAACATGTCGAGCGCCTGTGTGGTGTTTATTTTAGACGAGATGCGGAGAAAGTGCGTCGTAGACGGGCTTAAGACAACAGGAGAAGGACTCGAATGGGGTGTGCTATTTGGTTTTGGTCCTGGTCTCACAGTTGAGACAGTGGTGCTCCATAGTGAAGCTATTTGAGGAGGTTGCGTTTAGCCCTATAAAATATATATATATATATATATATATCTATGTATTCGTTTATGTTTTTTGAGTCATTATGTTGGAATATCTTTGGGATTTCTTTGCCATTACCAGATATGATGCTGCTGGGAAACTATGTTGAAATTGTTATTACAGTTTGTTGACTCTGGCTGAGCTCACTATCTTGCAAATCCAAAGTGAACAATGTATCAACTAATAATTTAATAATGTGATGAATATATATATATATATATATATATTTCCAATCAATATGATTAATATATATACTTGCCACTTATTGTTTAACACTACCACCTCATATACACAAAATATACATGTTGCAACTGCCAATGCATTTTAAGCCCTCCACGTTTATAATTTCCATGCGTCTTGTTAACAGGTGTTTGTATATATGGTACACTATTGAAAGTTGTTCATTATCTTCTTTTTCCTGACAATTACTTTAGGTAACCTAAGGGTAGGTATATGTCTTCTATAACAATCTCTTACAAGGAGATGGACCACAAGAGCATTAAGGAGGAGTAGGCGAGTAGATTTTTTACCTTCATAACTATTGATATATAGGATTTATGTTCAATTTCTATCCCCTGTTTCATTTTCTAAGCCGAGCAACACTTATATGATCGCTTAACTATTTCTAGACGATCTTTTTTTTTTTTTTTCTGACCATGAAAATGAATAGGAAATACCCACGTCAATTTCTTTTTTTTTTTTTTTTGGAAAGGGATATACACACGTAAATGTTGAGATCGTGAACTTTGCAAAGTTTATTATTTAATTGTTTGATATACATCTTTCAGACGTTTTTATTTTCCTTACCCAAACTCAATTTAATGTCTAACCTTCTTAGATAGTTAGGTACCGAATTGGTCGAAGGTCAAACAAGCCACACTTTATTTCGTTTCATAATGCACATTTTTAGTTACCTTAAAAAAAACTACACTTTTTTTTTTTAAGAATTTTTATAAATGTCATCCTTTAAAACTTACTTTAGACAAATGTTAGATGTGTTTAAGTATGGCACAACTTAAAAAAATTAGTAATAAAAGTGTGGCACAACTTTGTTTAGTGTGATATAAATAAACATATTTTTTTAAAATATAACATAACATGCAATTTTCTCTTTTTCTTAGAGGACTTTTTTTAATGAATTAGACGTCTTAATTCTATCAAGAGCAAAAAAAACATAAAACAAAAATAAACAAATTCTATCAAGAGCAAAAAAAAAAACCGTAAAACAAAAATAAACATGAATAAACACAAAATAAAAGCAACCTCTTTAATTAGAGAATTGGAAAACAGAAGAAAAGCAGTACAACCTATCTAAAATTGTAAATTCAAATAAAGAGAATTTATTTTACTCAAATTCGTAGACTAAAGCAATCTTTATCTAATATAGGAAATTAAAAACAATAAAATAACTTCAAATTTTAGAAGTCAACGACTTCATCTTCATGATTTTGGGATTGCGTCTTGGCCTGGTTCAATTGTTTTCGAATAGGCCTCTAAACTGGGCTGTGACTTGGACATCTGTTTGACTCGACTATAACCAACCGGTCGACCGGTCGGCAACAGATAGCTATAGCTTGTTGGCTCTATATCATTCCCTCCAAGGTCAGAAAGATTTGTCTTCGAATCTAAAGTGGCTTCAACTGAAATGAATGGAGAACAATCTACTTCATGAATTCTGAACGTTCTAGCAGTGTAGCAAATAATTTGTGAAAGTCTACAACTGAATCATATCCTAAAAATGGTAAACTAAAGTCAATCACAATAAATTTAGGCATAAATTTCTTGGGAATACCCTCGTGGAAGGAACTATCATGAAGTAGATATGGAAAAAGAAAGAAATCTTGATTTTCCTCTGAAAACTCCTTTTCAATGTCGACAATTGATGAGACTGTAAAAATGTATATTTTTCAAAGATAAAATCATTTATTTATATTTTTATTTCTTATTAAATCTTCTAATTAATAGCATTTCTGTGTTAATAAGTATTTTGTGTGTCTTAGTATGTAAATATTTTTAAAAATGTATTTTTATGTTTAATAATATTTTTGGTAATTTTCAGAATCGGTGTGTTAAATATGTGTTTAGTTTGTAAATAATTAAAACTGTAAAAATAAAGTGTTATAATTTTATTTTGAGTCTTAAAGTATTTTTTTTAAATATATTCTACTATATTTTTTATAATTTCTAAAAATATTTTTGTATCTTAAATAACATATTTGCTAAGGTTTATTAATTTTAGAAATTTTTATTTATTTTTAGTATGTTTTATGTGCTTAATTGTAAAATAAAATTTTTAAAATTATTGCAAATATTTTGTTTGTAAAATAATTAATTTTAGTTTGTTTATTTTATTTTATATTTAAATTTTGAAGGAAAAACGAAACAAAAAGGGACAAAAGAGACCTCAAATACACAAGAAATAAAAAAATAAATAAAAAATTAAAGAATGACACATGGTAGCCTCTGGGACGTCGGATCAAGCTGCCAAATGAATCCAGACTGTATGTATGTCCTGAGAAGTGTAAGGAGAATCTCCAGAATTGCTCTATAATGTGGCCTTTCCCACGTGTGTGTGCTTCAGCTACCGTCAAATTAGCATGCCAAGTTCAATCCATCAGTCAACATTCGTCCTTAGCGGTCCCAATGTTCTTTGCCAACCCCAATCATTCGTTGAATCTTCAGTCAACAATCCAAGGGTTGAGGAGCGTGTATCCCTTATTGGCGTTGCACTGAATTGCAAGCCAAAATCAGCACTCCTAAGGGTTGTTTCATGCAGAGAAGAAAGAAAAAATAAATAAATAAAACTTAATAATTACAATCCAATTAGATTGTAACTAAAGGAAGATTAAAAAATTAATAAAAATAATAAAATAATAAAATAATATTAAAATGAATCATAAAATAGTGAATTTTTCGCACTATAAATAAATGGTTTCTTCCTTTTCCTTTGAGACTCATGCCATTCTTAGGCCCCTCTTTCTTTTTAGTTTCTTCCACTATTAAGTCATTGACTTAACAGTACCTCTTTTAGGGAGAAAATGCTGTTAGAGTATTCCTACTTTTAATATTAAAATAATATCTAAATTAGTATAAAAAGTTTAGTAAAGTAGAGAGATTATCTTATATACATAGTACTCTGGTATGAATTTTAACTCTATATCTGCTTTATAATGTTTATATTTTTATGGAATAAATTATTTTTTCAAGTTTTTAATAATTATTGTTAGTGTTGTTATGTTACCATTTTTACATAAATTCAGTTATACTTTGCTTATGTAATTTAACTATATTGCATAATTAATATTAATAATGATAAAATAATGCTTAATTTTATGAAATGTCTTTTGCTATAATATGACTTGTTATGTTGTTAATTTTAGATACTTCATAAGATAAGGCGCTACCGACATTAATGCAAAAATTTATTCTATTTAAATATAATAATTTTGATTTGTTATTATCTTTTTTATCTTAAAATTATGTTAATTATAATTGTAGTGACAGTGATTATAGCTTTCATAATTAGTGCATCAAGTCATTAGTGAGAAATGATTATTTTGATACTTTTTTATAGGAAAACTTTAACTGCATTATAGCTTGCTATTCTGTCGCTTTAGGTTGATTTATAAAATTAGTAAAATGGCTTGAAATTAATGAGAAAAGATAAAATAAATTAAATGTTTTAGATAATTATTTAAAGAAAATTTCATATCAGTTATGAAAAATACATAGGATTCTTAAAGCTTTATTGTTTTAATTTTATGTTTTAAAATCATTTTAAAATTTTCATAAATATTTTTTTTAAGTTTTGTTCAGAAAAATCCTTTGCCACTTTAAGAATTCTTTCCTAATGATGAACAAAAATTGATCGAGGCCCCGACACGACCTAGAAGCTCGAGCACAAGCTACTTGGCATAAGCAGAGACAATTGCTTGACTCCCACCAACTGGGGCACTGGTTTGGCACAAGGCCCGACCAAATGCGAACTTAGGATGCAAGTTTTCTAGTCCAAGAAAATACGGACTACTCGACCTAGAGATGCCAAGTTTTGGCTAACCCAGGAACAAGTACCCTGATCATAACTAGACTTATCGAATTCTTAATTCCTTAGGAATTAGACCAGTTTGGGGGGCAACCAGGGGCATGTGAATACCTCAAACTCAAGTAGAAACATGCTAGTAAAAATTAATAAGTTAATTTTCAACTAGTTAATTTTCAACTAAATTAATTCAGACAACTTAACACTTAGGGAAATTCAAATATTATTTATTGTCCTAGAGGTACAATAATCGGGCACCCTACATATCTAGGCAAAAAACACACACATACACATAATAAAAAATAATAATGAAAAGTGAGAATAATGACCTTCGGCATTAGGCCGGGTGTTATCTTTGCCATCCTCGACGCGATGATAGCCTGGTCTATGCTCTGCTCCTTCCCACCGCTGTCTTGCTTGACCAGAGTGAGGGTTCCCTCCTTTTCATCCTTCTCCTCCTCGCCTTCTTCCTCCTCTTCGACCAACAGCTAGTCAAAGGCTATTGCCTCAAGATGTTTCTTGATGATGTCCTCGCGTAAATCCTTCATCACGAGGAAGTAGTTGTCGGAGAACTTCTTGGTGCCCTTAAAGTCCTCCACTGCTTAGAATGCCTTATTGGCTAGCCTTCTCTATAATTCCTCTCCAAGGAACTGATCATGCTATGCCCTCATGGCATGGCCATTTCTTGTAACCCCAAGAGGTTGGCTTGAGTCTTCTTGCTTCTTTTTGAGCCTTATTGACCTCGTCTTTGGCCACCTCGAGCTCCACCTTGATCTAGGTTAGCTCATTGACATTCTCTTTCAACTTGTCATCAGCCTTGGATCTTTTATTGGAAGTTGTGTTGGCCCTTTCTTTCTGCACTCTAACTTGTTGCTCGGCTTTAAGGTTGGCAACTTTGAGAGCAGCGTAAGCTTACAAAGTCCAAGGTTAGTGGAACTTCAAATAATAATAAACCCATAAAAGGAAAGAAAAAGGTTTGAAATCCGAGATGGTATCTACCTAGACCAAGTGCTGGAAGGCTGCCTCAAAGCATTCCTAGTAAGGCTTATGCTAAACACAGCTGAAGAACTCTTTCAAAGTCAAGTCACTAAAGTATTGTCTGACATACATGCCCAGGAAATGCCGAGTTGTCCTTGGTTAGGCTCATCGAATCCAGTGCTAAAAAACCAACTGAGCTGCTGAGAGCTTGGAGGGACGACGACCTTGGTCTGCTTAGTTTGAACATACCTCTTCTGTTCTTCTTCCCTTTGCCTGGGTCCCGTAGCTCCACCATTCTCCATAGACCTTCCTCCTTAGATAGCTAATTGGACGACATCTCTATAAAATGGGGTAAATAAATTAGGAACTATTTAGGAAAATTTATATATAACAAAACTGGATAGTCCTTAGGTCAAATCTTCGATCCAGAGTGGCCTTGGAGGGTAGATTTCCCTAATGATGCCTTCGACGATGGGTGACCCCAAACCAGGAGTGTTAAAACAAGAGTCCTCGGAACTACATGTTGATGGCATCCCTGCCTACTGACTGGGTTGGGAAGAGCTTGACCCCAGGACCTCAGTGATTGCTCACTGGGCAAAAGTCACTTCCCGGATGGCTGAGCAAGTGGAACATCATCATGTTTGGGGTTAGTTGAGCTTTAACCCATAAACCAGCTATAATTTGCCAAGCTGGTATTACTAAGCAAAAACGTCTATTGTTGGACAGTGATGGGCTTCTTCATAAGGTCCTTTGCGTCTTGTTTGCCTGATCGACCCTAATGTCTATGCCTCTTCGACTATACATGACCCTGCCCGAACCAGTACAACCTAGTCGACGGGGACTCTCTCCTGGCCAGCATAGCCACCCTTCGCCGACATAAAACCATTCAAATTTTCACAACTTGTCTTGAGTTTGGATTGCTAAGAATAAATTCCTTGAAGAATCTAGTGAAATAGTACCACCCAACCTGGCGTGGGAGCTTTTTCATCTTGAACATCTGCTTGAAAGCATCCCACGATATCTCGAAAGCATAGCTGTACATCCACAGCACATACATGCCAATCATTGAGTGATAGTAGTTTGGGTTTATCTAGGCAACGCACACGTTTAGGCTGTTAAGAGCTCATGGCCTAGAAGGGAGCATTGGCAGATGGAATCTTGCTTGGAAGAACTCCGCATACAATGTAATGCACCCCTCTGGAGGTTCATTATGAGAGTCCCCAAGGTCAGGCAAGATCAAGGTTACGTAGTTAGGAATCTTATATTCCCGCCTTAGAGAATTCATGCAAGCTTGGGTCATAGCCGAGGTATACTCGGTTGCTGACTATGACCAAGCCAATGTACTCGGTAGACCACGGTCCCTCGAACCCTCGTTTCTAGAGATGAGGATGCCTCTACCTCATCCTGAGTGTTATCACCCTCCTTAGCTCGCTATCTCTCCTCGGCGTCATTGGCTCCCTCAGCTTTAACTTCACCTGCGACTTGGGCGCCCTCTATATTGCCCTAGCCCTAAGAGCTTGGCCCACTCACAATAGTTGCCAAGTGGGCGTGCTCTTACTCGGTCACCTGAGACATGCCCTCTACGGTAGCTCTGATGTAAGGGTCCTCCTTCTTGCATGGTCGGCTTAGGACTGCCCCTTCTAGAAGGTCCAGATACTCTTGCTCAAAAATGGTTCCATGTCCCAAGCTCAAATTTTGGGCCAACCGTGCAACCCCTTCATGCTCTTTCACTCTTCTACTATTCCCCTTCCTCTCCATGGAGCTCAAATGGTTGAAGTCAGTACTCTCTTTTGATGAGGAGACGTTAAGTGATTGGTTCTAAGAATCACTTAAATCACTCATTTTTTATTTAGAAATTACTTTCTCACTTTGGAAATGAGTAAGGGCTCTCAGACAACTGTTAAATAATCCACAAAATGAGTCCTACTCGGCAACTAAACACAATCTTGGAGAAATGTGTAAGCAAAGTAAGCAAAACTAGAACGGGCTCCCTTCTATTTATAATTAGGGGCAGACACGAAATTCGAAGAGGCGCAATAATTACACCCGTCAAAGGGACAACCAATAGCAAGCTGACACATGTCGGGGGGCTACTGTTGGGGGTACGCTTCGTTGCCAATCCCAAAGAGCTCACCTTAGCTTGTCGACGACCGCTGCTCGAACAAAGTCGTTACGAGAGTTCAAACAACTCCCCATTAATTGGCATACACTTTTGTGAGGTGGTCCTCAAGGCCTCTTTGGACCATCACTGGATATGTTAGTTTCCTCGAGAAAAACGTGTGCTCGAGTCGAATTGATATAGCTTGATACTAGGTAATAACCCATTCATAAGGCCACCACATGGCTTTATTACAACTCTTGGATAAGGGGTTGCCCTTCATCCAAGATCGTGACACATGTCACTTACCAGCCTGACACCACTATACGATGCATTGGGTCACAGAGCGATTATACACCCGGTCTATATAAGGTACTATAAATAGAAGTAATAACTCCACTCTCAAAATAAGTGGACTCTTTCTCATTATACCTATCCCTGGCCTCTCTCTTGTACCTATCTTTAGCCTCTCTCTCGGCCGAACAGGTACCTATCGGAGAGCCCTTGGTTGGCACTACATTAGTGTCCCTATGACCTTAAAGTTATTCTCTCTTCTTTCAAGTTAATCTCAAGAAGCCGGGATGGACAAAGCAAGTAGTATGATCATTATGTGCAGCCTCCCGTGATGCTGATCAAGAGCGAGGCACCACCAAATTATAACAAAGTAGTGTCCCATACATAGAAACATGCAAAAGGAACTCTGTTTTGTCTCTTTTTGATACAGATTCGAGCGTCGCTTGGTTGTACTTTCTGTTACCCAAAGAAAGGATGAAAACAAGGGCATACCCAAGAGCCAATAATCCGACCAAAATAAGCAAAAAACTAGGCAAGTCAAGTATGCAGTTCGTAGTGTTTCCAGAATTTTCTTTCAGATACATTGGTCACGTGGGTTTTAAAACGCTCATAAAGACACGTGGTAAATGGTTGTCCTTTTGGGGCACGTGTTGAAATGGAAGAATCACAAAGCCGCACTCCCTCACAAACCCTTCAGCTGATCCTTCACGTGGATAACATAAAGGAAGAGTTTAGCGGTGAAATTAAGGATAGTCGGACAAAAGAAAGAGATATCTACGTGTGTATATATATATAAGAACAGACATGAAAAAAGGAGTTTGTCTACGGGACAAGTATGAAATTAAGACAACCGCAAAAGTTACCATGCCATGCAAGAAAAGGGTAGTAATAAACTAGACCACACAATAAAACACTAAAACTAAAAGGATTGAAATCATTTCTATAATCTACGAGTATATAAAAAAGGCGGATAGGCATACATACAAACGCGAGCGCTTCAACAGGCTCACCTGTTTGCTTCCACCTATCTTTTTCTGCTACGTGTAGTTCTTTTTCTTCAAGTTTCCTTTGGGATTTTTTCCAACAATTTGATTTGTCCTTTTGCTTTTCATTGTACCCATATTATGCCATGTGTGACTATAACTCTTTTCTACTTTGCCAAGGCCTTGCGTCCCAGCTGTTTGTGCCTGTTAGGTTTTTTTTTTTCTTTTTTTTTGGTAAAATATTAAACCCATAATATTTAACATAAACTACAAAATTATAATTCTTTATTCTATATCAACTTCCTAGGACAGTCAGCACCACCCAAGGGGGAAAAAAAAAAAACCAAAATGTCTATATTATATGTATGTATATATAAGTTAATCCTATGATTCACACATTTTTTTTCTTTTGTGTTTGGGTGGCGCTTTGTAAGCCCCTTTTGTAAACTTCTTTTCTTTCATGCGTTCAGTTCGTTAAATCTTTTCTCTGGCATTAATTAATTATTAATAATATTTTTTCCGCTTTTTTTTATTGCTTTATATCTTTCTTTTCTTTCGTAAAGTTGCTTGTTTACTTCTAGGTGAGTATGATTATTAGATAATATCATTAAACCAAATAACAACTTTTATAGCACAGTTCTTAAAATTTTTCTTAATTTAACAAATATATGATGGAACTAGTGTACAAATATATGCAGAAAGGATGGGAAATAAAAAAATAGGAATAGAGACTTAAGAGCAAGAAAATATAATAAGAAAGCAAGTAGAAAACGAGAGAGGGAACAAATATTTGAGATAAAATTACAATAGAGAAAATAAAAGCGTTAGCAAGAGTGTTTGATAAAGTTGATTAGAACCAACTTTTTGGTTAGTAAATAATGTAAAACTCTCATATACTATAATAAAAGGTAAAAAGTTGCTATAATGTAAACCTCTCACGTGCTATAATATTTTGAACTAAAAGTTAGTTTTAACCATGCTTGCCAAACACACAAAGATTGAGGGGGAAGAGAATATATCTATATATATATATATATATATATATTTTGAGGGTAGGAAAAAATGAGAGAGTGCATAATAATTAATTGATATTCTTTCACGTTTAAAATTTTAAAAATATATCAATTAATAATTGATCTATCTCCATTTCTTTATTGTATTTCCATGAAAAGAAGAAAGAAAACATTATCAAGTATTATTAAAAAAGGGGCCAATTTGTTGAACGATAAGTATACCAATACAAAGTATACATTATGCAAACTCAATCTATGAATTTTTTTTTTTTTTATAAAAATATTGAAACAAGGTCATTCGCCCCTACTTTCAAATAAATATATATATGCATATATATATATATATATATTTATATATATATATATATGTGGTTTTAATGGTTACATATCTAATAGGTACTGTCATTATTACTTATATATTTAATATAAACTTGATGGCTATAACAAAATGAATAGTTGACAAAAAAAATTAATTATAATTACTAAGCTTGAATTCTTAATACACCACATCATCAGTTGTTGTTAAATTATGTTCTTATTAGAAATGTAACCATTGGAAATGAAGCCATTGAAAATAAGTTCATATATAAATATAATCATCCATCCAATTCTAACATTTTATTCTCTACTCCATAGGCTCAACTCATTACAATATCCTCAAAATATATAAATAATATATATAGTATTTCGTTCTTTTTTGGCCAGCTTAAACATTGAATTTAAAAAAAAAAAAAGTTGTCACTTGTTGCCTTAAAAGACACAATTTATTGATGTGACAATCTTTTAAACACTTATCAATAAGTTAGGATTAAAGTTCGTGTCTTTAGCATTTTTTTATTTAGTTATTACAAATTAGATTCAAGATAAATTTATTTTGATACAAGTTGTTCCCTTCAACAACATGTCCTAGATATCATTGTTAAAATAGAAAGATTAGTTTTCCTTAAGAAACAAAGATCAAATTCTAAATGAGTTATATTAAGGTATTATAAATAGTTTTCAATTCAGAGAAAATAAAGATTTTAAAATTTGTAGGTGTTTTATTCGATGAAAACAAACGATCTAAAATAAGTAGACCAGCTTTTTTATTGGTTGTTTGAGAGATATATGAAAATGATAATGAATACAATTACATTGGTACAATGTCTTGGTAAATAATTTTTTTTTTTTTACTTTTATGTATGATTCTAATTGGCATGAAATTAAACTATGAGAAAACTCAAAGTAAACCTAATTTCCTTTAAAGAAACTTAATTTAGCTAATTAATTGCTTGAAGATTTAAAAATGTTATTTCTTTTTTTCTATATTAGAAATATTTTCTCTAACGATATTTCTTTTTTCTATATTAGAAATATTTTCCCTATCTTTTAACATCATATTTCAATAGAAATGCTAATGCCACAACTAACTTTATAAAAAAAACATTGTTTAATTTGTTTATCATTTATTAATATGTCAATTTAACGTTGTTCTATATATCATTTTTGTTGAAACAAGAAACTCGCGTGACAAAAATAAACTTGCCAAAAGCATATTTCTTATTTTAAAATAAGTAAACTATATTCATTGTAAAATTCATGACCAAGCAGCATATATAATGAAATATACAACAAGTGCACGTGCTTGTGCACGTGCCACTTTTCACCAGTAAGTCCATAAAAAAAAAAAAAAAAAGATAAACATGCATACAAACATGAGTGCTTCAACAGGCTTGTCTATTTGCTTCCACCTTGTTTCATTCTGTTCTATATTTCAACCAACCGGTGGCGTACAGAAAGAGCATATAGGCGGCAGACTACGGAGACTCGCTCTCAATTTGTTTTGGTCCAGTTCCAATAAAGCTTCACTTGCTTTGGTTTTTTATTTCTTTTTGTCTGCTTAAGTAAATATAACCAATAAGGCTAATCTCTTTTCTCTTTTTTATTTTTTGGAGTACATAAGATTTTTTTTTTTTTTTTTTTTGAGAAAACATTTTATTGTTTTAGCGTAGAACCAACATCATTATACATAGCAAATTTATTGCTTTCCCTTTATAATGACACCTCTATGGACCAATTTTAATAATTTTTTCTTGGGTTTTTTTTTTCTTGCTCTGAACCTAATTCTAACGCTCTTAATAAAATTTGCTTCATTTTTTTTTTCCATATATGTATATTATTATAAAATATCATGCATATCTGTTTGCAGAGCTTTGTGTAGGATCAACAATGTTAATGCATAATATGTGATGTGTGCTTTGTAAGAATAGACGGCAGATTTTTTTTTTTAAACCCTCAACCTACGAGGTATATTTTTATGTTTGACTCTTTAAATATTTAGCGTTTAGTTGGAATCATGTGCAATTAATTATCAGTTATAAATTATTTGAACAAAATTTAAAATTCTTTGAAAAATATAGGAATAATGACTGCAGATAAAGTTTTTTAAAAAAAATTATAAATTGCTCCAATAAATATACTTTTTATGTTTTCAATAAAGAGAAGAAGTTTGTTCCTATACGTATGTTGATTTCTTTTCGTTTGTCCAAGGCTTTTTTTTTAAAAAAAAATTAAAATTCTATATACAAAGCATTAAAATAAAAGAAGTAGACCTTCCAAAAAAAAAGTAGAAGGTGAAAAAAATTAAAAGAAAAGAGAGAATTTTCCTTTCATTATACTCATAGAAAGAGAAGAAAAGAGGAAACGTATTGCCTCTATAAATTTATTTGAATCTAATGAGTAAATAGGTATTTTGTATTTCTATATTTGAGTCAAATTTCTTTTGTTTCGTCTTTTCAAAGTCGAAATTACAATATATTTTCCCTTCTCTAAAAAAAATTATCCATATTGTTTTCTCAATTTTTCCACTCTAGTAAACTTAGAAGAAATAAAAACATTGTGACTAAAAATACCAGACCTCACATAAAATGAAAACTGCAAACTCAATGCTTAAATGAAATATCAAAAGAAATTGTCCATGCAAAATAATCTTTACATATAAAAAATAAATCATATCCTTAGAAATATATTCTTTTTTAAAATCAATTTAATAATAATATTTTAGACATTTAAAAGGGGAATTAATTAGAAAAATTTCTCAAATTATAAAAGACCACTCTAGCTGCATGTCCTTTGGACATATATAGGTTAAATGATGCAAAGCTAATAGATTAATAAATAGTCCGATATATGAGGTCTTACATATATTCTTTTGAGAAATGCATTTACTTTTGCGACATCGGTCATACTCGCATCAATCAGGGCAACAACGATGACGAATGCGTTCGCTACGTGATCTTGTCGATTATCTTTCTACCGGAGATCCCATTGACAATGACGAATCTCGTCGTCAACTGATCCAACCTAAAAATATTGAAAAACTCTTTTGGGCCCGATCGGACAGTTACCCGGGCCCCTCAAAGGGATGGGCCCCACCATGTGGGACCCACCTAAAAATGTTGGTTCTGGTTGGAGGAAGCTGTCATTCTTATCTTGAACCAATGTCATCCAATGACAAAATAGAAGGAATAGATGGATTGAGATGAAAGAGAAAGCAAATAAGAGAATTTCAGAAAAGAAAGGGGTTGTAATGTGCTGGTTCTTATACACATAAGCATACACGGTCGTGTCAAGGAATATAAATGATGAGTTGAGTGTTATTTTTACGAGAATTGATTTCAATTAATATGTTATTAATATTTTACTTATTAGCATTAATTTTTATTTATTATTTTTTATATATATTTTTTATTTTTTCATAATTATAAAAGGGAATTTAAAATTAACTAAATTTCTAACTAAACTAAATAAATAAAAGAAATAATTAAAATTAGAATGTAAAATAAAATGATTATTGAAATGCAAATTAAAAAATAAAAGAGTGTAAAGAAATCAATTGATTAGAAAGTGGTTAAAAAAATTGAATTCAAATTAAAATATCAACTGCAATTATAGCAAAATTTTTGCAAGAAAAAAATGATAAAGCTGGCTAAAGGTTCATTATCTACCATTAGACAATAATTTTGTAGTAGTTGTAAAATTATTTTCAAATTTTTTGTTGAAATTATCAACCGTAAAAAGCAACAAGCTTTGCTATCTTGAGCTTTTCTTACTTTCTAGTTTAGCAAAACAAGTTTTTTTACTAAATTTCATACCATTGCATAACTTAGAACAAGCTCACTAGATTTAATCCAACGGAAGCATTAAGTTAAGATCACAAGCTTGACTTATTCAACTTAGATTATATTTAACACCACAATCAAGCAAAAGCCTCCAGCAATCGTAGATCAAAAATTACTACCAATGGTTAAAAATATAAGACAATTATGGATCTAGATTGTTAATATAGCGTTAGGTGATTTTCTAGTCTCATTTAGTTACACACCTAAATTTAATAAGAAAAATAACCATAAGCATTAATTATAGCGAAGCATAAACAATTTCAAATTGAAAACTTGAAAAATAATTTATAAAAATAGCTATATAATAATGTCCAAGGCTTTGAAATTACCTTTAACTAAAAATAAATTTAGCTATATATAATTAAAAATAAAAACAAAAATATAAAAACTAACAACATTTGTAACTCAGAAGATTGACGGTATTTGAAGAATTATGACGGTCTTTAAGAATTTGTTGTAGAAATCTCCCTAGATTCCTTCTCCTTACTCTATTTTTCTCTCAAAAAAATTTTGAGTGTTTATTGATTTCCCAATGAAAAACTGACAGAGGAATTGATTATTTGAACTAAAGAACTCTGCCGTTTTTATAGGCGAATTCAAGCGATTCCTTTCAAAATTTTACAGATAAATCATAATGAGAGCATCGCAATTCTAAAGGATTCGGTAGCATTATTGACTCACAGTTTGATGGAATTGTTACAATCCTTAATAAGGGCTCTCGCTTCTAAAAATGAGGAACTTCGATGTAAATAAACAAACTTTTTTCTTCATTTCTTCTCCGGTTGTTGAGGACTGGCTACGGATAATAGTTTTTTTTTTTTTTTATCTCTCTCTTCTTCGCTGGTTGCATCCAGTTGGTGTGCAAAATTAGCGTGAAATCTAGTGCCTCGCGGCCTATGGCAAGGCAGAACAGTGTGAATCTGGTGTTGACCAAATGGAGTTTGACTCAATCGTGTGGCTGCAGCTAAGAGGGCAACTGGGAGGAACAAGAGCCGCCGATCTCATCCTCGGCAGGCAAGTGGGCGGCTATGATCGTGGGTGCATGTGGACGTTGCTGTAGTGGATTGAAGGTTGCAAAGAGCAACCCACATGGGTGGGCCCTTCCCTGTCACGGCTTGGCTTTACAGTTAAGCTTCAGCGTGGCTCAGCTCTGGCTCTAGGCACAAGGGGTATTGGCTCAGGCACGGCTTCCACTTCGGCTCGACTAAAGTTCTTCAAATTAAAAAGTGTACCCAAAACTTTCCAAAATTAATTTTTTGGCTCGAATTCAATAATTCTTTGTATGTTTTCTTCTATTTTCGCCCCTAGTTCAATAATCGTTGCAAATAAACCAAAATAAAATAATTATTTTATAAAATAAAAATTACTAAAATAAGTAAATTCTAGTAAACACAAATTTAACACAAAATTAAAACAAAAACACACTTTAAAATAAAAATAAAGATTAAAATAAAAATCAAAATAAAGCTTAATTAAGATTATGACTTAAAATGTAACTAACACTTAAAAATACTTCTAAAAATTACTACAAATGTATTTAAATAATAAAAATATGAAATTGAACATATTTTACAAAAATCACATTAAAATGCTAAAAACACACAAAAATTCTTAATTAAAGGTTTTAATAACAAATAAAGTAAAAAAAAAAAATTATTTCAAACTCACAAACACGTGCACTTTTATGTGTTATCAGGTAGAGAGAGAAGGAAGATGGAACAATAGATGAAAAAAATATAAAGAAGGTTTAAGTTAGAAAATCACCAATAGATTCAAGGGGACGTTGGGGGCGTGTGCCCCCTGTGAAAAGTGAGATATCTATATATTTTTATATATTAGCCATTTTATAATAGGTAGTGTGCCCTTTGGACAAGAACTCTCTCCCATTTATTTTGGTGCTTTTAGGCTTCAAAACTGATGAACTTTCTTACTTTTTAATTTTTATTTTAAATGTCAAATTAAAGTATCATGTTATTGCTTACTTCTACTATTTCTTTTGACTGATGTTTGATATTCTTTTTATTTTTTCCCTTTCTGTTTTCATAAAGGCCAATTCTTTGAGATTATTATTTTATTTGTTTTTTTGTTATCTTCCATGTTTGTTTTCTTTGTCTTACGTGTTACAAGTCTCTCCATATTTAGTTTTTTTCTATTAACATAAACTTTTTAATTTAAAAAAATAATAAATTTAATTTTTAAGTTGTATTTTATTTTTTTTACGATGATAATATTTTGTAATATGCATAATAAGATAAGCCATTGTCAGCCTGAAAAACTAACTTTCTTTGCATGAAATTTACGCATACATAACATAGAAATTCATTTTTATAAATGTCTTAATTTGTACCCTAGTAGATTCATATTTTGGATCCATCATTGTAGAAAATAGGGTGTTTTAATCTTAAAATGGCCTATTTTTTTTTTTAGTTTGGTCATTTTGTTCTAATTTCTCTTAATTTAACTTTTTCCTTCATCGATATTATATTGTATCAGTTAATTGAAATGGTTAAGTGTAGAAAGAATAAAAAGGACGTTTTGAAAAAAGCATGCTTATGAATAAATATTAAGTGAAAATTCCCTAAAAAAGATTAAATGAAAAACAAAAAAAATTCAATATTAGAAAACAAGTTTTTTAAAAATGAAGCAACTACTTCCTTCATAGGTGGATCTGGAGGAATAGGAAGTGTATATTTATAACTTGCTACACCTTTAGAAATTTGATTGCGTCAGGTATAACTTTCTTTTTAATTTCCTTTTTTTTAATATGACCGTACAATTTATATTTCTTTTAAACAAAATTTGGTAACAATAATTTTTCCTCTCTATCTTTTTTTTAACCCTCCATTGTACGTTAGAACAAATATCCCCATTCAGAAATGCTTGATTGTACGCATATATACATCAATAGCATATATAGAGAATTTTTAAAAATACCATCTTTTAAAACTTACTTTTTTGTAAGTGTCACAAATGTTTAAATGTGGTATAATTTAAACAAGTATAATGAATAGTAATGTAGCACAACTTCTAAAAGTATAATATGATGAATAAACATATTTTTCAAGAGTATGATATAGTATGTAATTTTCTCCATATCTATTATACCACATATATAGGTGATATTAAAAACAAAACAAGTGCTTTTGCACATGCCCATCTCTGCTAGTTGTACCTTGAAAATGGTGGCTAAACTACAACACAGAGATCCTTCCATGTCGTTTTTAAAGCAACGTAGAAACCTCTATGTGACGGATGTCGTAAGTCCCTAGTTATGACGTCAGTTTTTAACTGATGTTGTAGCCTATGATGTCGCTTCAAAAGCGATATGAAAATCATCCACTAGCTAGGTGTTACTGTCCATTCATTCTCTTTACTTTAAGGTATCCAGAGAGGAATTATTTGGCCTAAGGTCCATCAAGTGCTTCCTACTTAGGCAACGTTTAGCAACGTTGTTCGAAGTATATAGTTTCAACTACTATAATATAAAACTCTTACACGTAATTATAGTATATAAAGCAAAAGTAGAGTATAATGTAAAACTCCCATATGCTAAAGTAAATTGGTTCTAACTTTTGGTTTTACTATCCATTCATTCTCTTTACTTTAAGGTATCCAGAGAGGAAGTATTTGGCCCAAGGTCCATCAAGTGCTTCCTACTTAGGCAACATTTAGCAATGTCATTTGAAGTATAGAGTTCCAACTACTACAGTATAAAACTCTTACATGTAATTACAGTATATAAAACAAAAGTAGGGTATAATGTAAAACTCTCACGTGCTAAAGTAAATTGATTCTAACTTTTTGTTCTAATTGCATTATCAAACACACTTTTAACAATCTAATAATGATGAGTACCACGTTTGACAGAAACTAATTCAATCACATCACTTTCCCTACAATCTTTGAAACGTTACAATTGTGTGAATATTGCAGTTAAAAAATTTCAGCAGGATAAATAAGTAAAAAGAAAACAAAAATATTTATAGGGAGCAAAAGTGTAAGAATTCTCTGTGTGGAGTACCGACTCCCGTCGGCCTAATGTAACTTCAGCCTTCTATATATAGTTGAACATGATGGGTTACACTTTCAAAATCTAGTTATTTACCCGTACTTTTTTTATATGAATATAATACTTAAAATTTTCACAAAAATATAGTGTCTTCTTATACCAATTTTCTAAAGAGAAATTGTAGCTTATAATTTAGTTTTGAATGTTTATAGTAGTAAATAGCATATTTACCTATTTACTGCAATTGTTGATGAGTAGGTTCTTTATTTCTAAAAACAGACTTGTAAAGGTGAAAAATGAGTTTATTAACTTATTAATTAGTAAATATTATGTAAATAAAAAATTAGTGAATATTGACAAAATATGTATAATTTCAAGTTGTATAGAAGTAAATTTGAAAAATTTTATATTTATCAAATTAGATTATTGGGTGGTACATGATTTATGAAGTAAATTTCATATGTACTAAATTCTGTCACACGTTTAATTAGTAATTTGTAAGGTAAATAATGGATCCAAATTAATTCCGTCACGTATCCAGCAATGCTTAGATAGCATCGGTAATTAGTTTTATCGACACCTCTTGGATTTTAGCAACACATTGACTATGTCGGTAATGTGCTTTTTTCTAGTAGTGAGATCGAATTTAGCTTACGTTTTAAGAACCAATTAGAACAAACGTTTAAAGTCAAAAAACTTTAGCATATGAAAGCTTTATACTGTAGAAACTTTTTATTGTTTTTCTAACTATAAATGCTAAGACTTTTATACTATTCACAGTTACAACTGATGGGTTAGAACTGATAACTGGCCCAAAAAATTACTCTTTAATTACTCCTTTCTCTCTTCTCCAAAAATAATATTTTCTCAAAGTCACCTTTTTAAATGTATTACATAAAAGAAGAAATATAGGTACATGTGTACTCAAATAAGAAAACCAAGGGAAGTTCCCAAAAAAAAAAAAATCAGAAATCCGAGGGCTATATCGACAACTTTACAATGGCATCCGAGGTGGGCACCATATATATGATCATGATCTTATGGATGTGTGCTGGTTGGTGTATGCATTTCCAACTGTGCGCGCGGGTACGAGGAGATATGACTTTGTCTGGGCAACCATATATCCATGCCCTCACATTGGAGGTCTTCTTCATGTGTTGCCCATCACTTGCACCAGCTGCTTCACATACAGATATATATATATATATATATATATGTGTGTGTGTGTGTGTGTGTATTATAATACACATAGAGAGAGACATATACTCACGCCATGTCTCTCTCAATCAGAAAAATTGATATCAACACATATATGTGTTGCCCATATCAATCAGAAAAATTGATATACACTTTTTGGCGTGCCTTTATAATTATTGCAATCATATAATGAATATCCAATCAGACGTGACAGTGTCATAGGCATCAATTTGAGTCAAAAAAAAAAAAAAGGAGGACGAAGAAGACGAAATTGCGGCCATATATGTAACTGCCGAAAATATCATAATTAATGCTTAATGATCATTAATTCTAATATTAATTACAGCCGTGAATTGGAATGGCTTTTGCCAGTAAGGAGTTGAAGTAGCTAAGTAATGCTATTAAAGACGTTTTGTTTTTTAGGGTTTACTTTTAAAAGGGTTATTTATTTTTTATATTTTTTTATATTAGGTTTATTTAAATATTATACGTTTGTTTTTTATGTTCTTGTGTTTACCTTTATACAAAGTATAGTATATAAATTTATTTTTTCAATCAATTTTCAGTTTTGATTGAAATTTCGCCTAAAATATCCTCTATCAGAAATATAAGAGAACTTAAAAATATTTATACTAAGTTTTTTGCTTAAAAATGTATAGAATATCCTCCAAAATAGGTGTCTTGTGTATTTTTATTTTTGTTTTATTTTTATTTTTTGAAAGTTTTGATTTTTTTTCTCTTTTTCTCAAAGATAATTTGGCTATTGTAAATGTTAAAATCAACTATTAATTGAGATAATATATAAATTTGTGTATTGAATTAATAGTATATATTTGATGAGGTGAAAAATTGAAATATAGTTTTTAAATTAGCTTAAATATAGATATAATACAAAATAAAACATGCCGAAAAAAATTGCTTTGACCATTTCATCTCCCTTGCAACTTTTTCCCCCCTAGTTCATTTTTTTGGTCTTTTCTTCTTCTTGTAGGAAGCAAAGTTAGAGGCACCTTTGCCATTAGCATAAGGCCAAAAAAGAAAATGTATTTTCCAAATGCATCTATCTACGTGTCTAACTCACCTCTTTTAGTCGGCTCTTCTCTACCTAGAAATCTCCACCTGTACACCCCTTTTTTACACTTAATTTCCTATATATACACACACAAACATGTACTCAATATTTCACAATCTGTCCCTCTCTTACTCTTTCTCTGTCTGGAAGCATGCAAGTCTCTTCACAGTTCACCAATGCCAACCCAAAAACCTTCACCAAAATTCACAAACCCACTTTGAAAGATTCAACCTTTTTTCCGTTAATTATAAAATGCAAAAGTCTCGTCAACCGTTCTCCTACCAAAACTCTGCCCTGGAAGCCCCCCAAAACGCCGTCGTGTCCTGGGCCCTTGGAGATATTCACCAAACCACTGCCGAAGCCATCAAAAGAACTCGAACCAGTCAAGCCCAATTCCCCATTAACTCACCTGAACCCGGTCCAGAGATTAGCAGCCTCGGTTCTTGACGCCATAGAAGTCTCATTAATTGAACCGTTAGAGCGAGCCCATAAACTTCCCAAAACGGTCGACCCGGCTGTTCAGCTCTCGGGAAACTTCTCTCCAGTTCAGGAGTGTCCGGTTCAGGAAAATCTCGAAATTGTGGGAGAAATCCCGGCCTGCTTATGTGGCGTTTACCTCAGAAACGGCGCGAATCCCCTGCACGCTCCCTCAGGTGGGCACCACCTGTTCGACGGCGATGGTATGATACACGCGGTGACCCTGGACTCCCCCACGCGTGCCAGCTATTGCTGTAGGTACACGCGCACGAGCCGACTCGAGCAGGAAGCCCGTCTAGGCCGCGCCGTTTTCCCCAAGCCAATCGGGGAGCTCCACGGCCATTCCGGCCTGGCTCGGCTCGCGCTGTTCTTCGCCCGAGCCGGGATCGGCTTTGTAGACTCGGCCCGTGGCACCGGCGTGGCCAACGCTGGGCTCGTCTACTTCAACGGCCGGTTGTTGGCCTTGTCCGAGGATGATCTTCCGTACCATGTGAAGATCAACGATGACGGAGATCTAGAGACGATCGGACGGTTCAGCTTCGACAATCAACTAGATTGTCCTATGATTGCGCATCCGAAGGTGGATCCCGTGACGGGTGAGCTCCACGCGCTAAGTTACGACGTGTTGAAACGGCCGTACTTAAAGTACTTCAGGTTCGACAAGTGCGGCAAAAAGACACGTGACTTTGGAATCGAGCTGGAGCAACCTACGATGATTCATGACTTCGCCATAACGAGGAGCCACGTAATTATTCCGGACCACCAAGTGGTATTCAAGTTATCCGAGATGATCCGGGGCGGGTCACCGGTGGTTCACGACCGGAGCAAGACATCGCGGTTTGGAATTTTATCAAAAAACGACACCAAGTCGTCGCTGATTCGATGGGTTGAGGTTGAGGATTGCTTTTGCTTCCACTTGTGGAATGCATGGGAGGAGAATTCTGCTAACGGTGATGAGATCATCGTTGTGATTGGGTCGTGCTTGAGCCCTGCAGATTCAATTTTTGTTGATAACAAAAATGACCCGCTTCGAACCAAATTAACCGAGATTAGAATAAACCCGAGGACCCGGGAGTCAACCCGGCGGGCCATTTTACCGGGTGTTAACTTGGAAGGAGGGCAAGTAAATAGGAGGCTTTTAGGGCAAAAGACAAGGTACGTGTACCTGGCCATAGCCGAGCCCTGGCCAAGGTGTTCCGGCATTGCCAAGGTGGACTTGGAAATCGGTCAGGTTGAGAAATATATGTACCCGACCGGCCGGTTTGGGGGTGAGCCGTTTTACGTGCCTGGAAAGAGAGAGAACATTGTGGGAAATGAAAATGATGATGATGATGGATATTTGGTGGGGTTTGTGAGGGACGAAGTGGAGGAGAAATCAGAATTGGTGGTGGTGAAAGCTTCAAATATGAAACAAGTTGCTGCAGTGAAGTTACCATCTAGGGTTCCTTATGGGTTTCATGGAACATTTGTAAGTGCACAAGATTTAAAAGGACAGGTTTCGAGCTAGGCTTCCATTTGCTTGGCCAAACTTCCACAAATTTACATACGTTATACATGTACATGCATATAATAAGGATATAATAATTCCTGTATAATATACTATTATACATGTTTGTGTTGTGCTAGCAGTTAAAATTGTCTGCACGTCGTGCTTGTCTTCTTGATCAATATTGTTTATTAGGATAATTGACACGATTGGTCTTAAAAAGACTTTTTAGTGTGCGATACTTTAGTCCTGATTTTTTAATTTTGATAATTAATTAAAAGTTGTTGAAAATGGACTTTTTGTTTTCAAGGAACGTCGCAAGTAATCGTCACATGATCTGGGTTTGTAGCGAAAATTCCTTTTCAAATGACAATATTGAATTAGGAACAAAGACACTTAATGAAGGGTCAATTTGAGAAATAACAGTATTGTTTTCCAATGCTACACTTTTTCGAAAAAGTTTGAAACATATCAATTTTAAAAAATATAAATATATAATTAATTATGTATATATTTTAAGTTAGGGTAAGACAAACAAGTATTATCTTAAGGTATTTTTAGGCTTTTTAGTTAAGAGAAGTAATATAAATTAAAAAAATAAATAACAAAAAAAATTATTGATAATAAAAAAGTGGTATGCCACCCAATTTACTCCTTACTTAATCATCCGTTTAATACCTTATTTACAAGCAAAATTTCTTCGGTTTCTTCTATAACATTACAACTTTTACGTATATATGCAATCTATAATTTCAATGGTCATGATTTACAAAACATAAGCTAATCATGAATTGTATTTCACAAGCCAAGTGATAAGATCAAATTCACATATAACATTTCTTTCCTCAACTTCTCTGCCATTTTCACATTCCTTTGTTCCGTATAGTACCGATAAACAAAACTCGATTCAAACTCTTTCAAAAACGTCCCTCTAAAGTTTTAAAGCTTCTTATTCTATTTCTGCCGTATCTCTTTCTCCTAGCACATGAACATTATTAGAAACTCAAAACTCTTCTTTGTTGGTCAAAAGCCAAAACGCTGCGTTGCAGCTATCAAATCTCCAAAGCTTAAAGTTGACTTTTTCTACATAGCTATCTTTACTCTTTAGCAGTAGTTTGAATTTAATTGTATTCATTTTCAACCTAGAAAATCTCTTGATTTCATAAGATTGTTTAAGGTAACTTATCCGATATGTGGTTAATGTAATTTATATTTTTATAGAGCCTATTCTTTGTGCTTCTTATTACTAAATTTTCTCTCTTTTTCTAATGCAAGATGTAGATATATTGTCGAACTATATTAGGCATAATATATGTTCTTTTTTGCCTTTTATTTTTTCCTTTTATGTGTAATATGGTTTCATTAAAAATTATGCATACCTGAAATTTAAAAGACAAAAGATAGAAATCTCAACAAGTCCTATCCAAAAAACCAGTAAAATTAAATTGCAACAAAAGTTATTATCGACAATTACAGATGTAAGAATACTTAATGTTTCAAAAAAGGATAGAGGATCTTAAAAAAATAAAACAAAATCTGACGACAGACCAATATTGTAAAAAGTGTAAAATAATTTGTTCGTTATTTTGTTATGAGCTCAAATATTGGTTTTTTGATATTCTAAAAGTATGTATTGATGAAAAGATCTAAAGATTAGAATATGCTTAATTAGATGCTTATCCAATAAAACAAAGTCCTAAAGAACTTTTATGAATATTGTGGAGTTTTAAAAAGTTATCTATCGGTTGTTTGGTGAATTGATGTGAAAAGGTGTTTATTCTAGTTTGAGAAGACACCAAAATAATTTTGTCACGAAGTACCATATAGTAGTTCTTGTACGCTATCTTGCTATATAATCAGTTTATATCTACGTGTATTCAAGCACTACCTGAAATTTGAGATTATACTACCCTTATTTAACGACATCTTTTTAAAACCGTCAAGATAAGGGAAAAAATGAAGGGAGTTTGTTCGAGAAGACAAAAGTCATCATGGTAGGATGCGGCTTCTTCCACAACGGTTTTTAGGAAAAACCTTCATGGTTCGTTAAATTTTACACGACGTTTTTAATAAAAACCGTCAAGTGTTGTAAAAGACCCATATAGTAATGTTAGAGAGCGTACCACATTACTCCTGAATATTTTAGCTCAAGCATCAAAAGAAAAATTATTCTTCGTGCCATACAATATTGGAAAACATTAGATATTAGCAATTGTTTTACCATGGGAGGACTAAATATTTTGGTTTGATCCCTCGGACATCAAGCATGCGATGATTTCATGTCAATCACAAAATTGTAAGTGTCAATTTTTCTTATAAAAGTAACTATGTTAAGTTTTACATAATTGTGTTTATTAATTCATTTTAATCATGACATATTATTGGGGCGTTTAACGATTGAAAACTTCAAGTGGGAAGCAATGTAACAATGGGAATGAATAGAATGCTATATTCCCACCGTCAGTGTCCTAGACAAGAAGGAAACGTAAAATGTAGTTTTTTTTTTTAATTTTACGTAACAGGCAGGACATGATTAATTATGATATACAAGGGCTATCAAAAAAGGAATTTTATATACATAGGGATATAATTGAGGTTAGGGTTGAGTGGGTACAATTTGCAAGTAGGTATCTCATATATAACTAGAGTAGATAAATGTTTATGTAAAATAGTTCAATGTAAATGATTTTATAAAGCCTTTGTATTTCAATATACATATCTTATTTTTCCAATTAGGACCTTATAGTAATGGATAATATATGAGACTGGCTATCTTGTAAGAAATTAGAAATTCATGGTTTTTTTTTTTTTTTTTTTTTTTGCCCATGACCAATTTTCCACAACACTTTTTGTTAAAAACCATCATGGAAACACACCCTTACATGATGGTTTTTCATGGAAACCATCATGTAAGGCTCAAGGAAATATTTTTTTTTTACAAGTTTTAAAAAAACCATCGTAGAATATTATTATTCTATGACAGTTTTCTGAGAATGGTGCCAACTAAACCCAACTAGCGCCTAAATAGGCATTCCATGATGGTAAAAAATCGTCATAAAAACTCAAGATAGTACTACAACGAAGGTTTTTACGATGGTTTTTTAACTGTTGTGAATGTTTTCCATGACGGTTTAGAACCATCATAGAAAGCTCTGTTTGTAGTAGTGAAGTATGAAATATAATGAAGTTAGGTATACTAATTTTATTTATTTATTTATTTTGAAATGATATGTAGTTGGCTATGGAATACAATTCATTTTAAGTTGAGTTTTAGCACGAATGTTGAGTGCATCATGATTCTTCCTATCAGGAAATAAATATGGACGAAGATCTACACATACTATACCCATCAATGATAGCCAAAATGTTGTATCAAACTCTTTATTACAAAAGAAAAACAAAAACATCTGAAGAGTATAGATATAAATAATAGCAAGGTGCTAATGTAGGAAATTTAGAGAGTCAAATGCAATATTCTTAAATTATAAGTGAGGATATGTGTCGGCTCAATTATTTCATACCAAATTAATTATTATTCAGACAATCGTTGATATGATATGAGGGGAAGACAAATACAGATTGTATATATATATTTTTTTTTTGCCTTAGTAAAGGTTTTATCCCATCTAATTTTTTTACAAGTTTTTACTGAGGCAATTTGTGATAACATATTATTAAAAAATGATATAGTTTCACTAGAATTTATTCCATACAAGGCTTTTATCTTATAAGGTTTTACTAGGACATATTTTTAAGTGATGAACATTTAAGATAGAGTGTTTTGAAAAAATTAGTATGAATCTTCACCTTTTTAATACCTTTATGAATTTCATTATCTCCACTTTAATTACTATTCGTCTTTAGTATTTCATAATCTTTATAACCTCACAATTACACTCCATAAACAGTTTTTTTTTTTTTTAGCGCAACTAAAGACATGTAGTTATGCATTTTTTTTTTTTTTTTAGCGCAACTCAAGACATGTAGTTAT
>CAMOHE010048271.1:34808-57063 GCA_946598075.1 Artocarpus hirsutus
ATATATCATAACATATCATAGCACTTATCATGAGTATATCACTTAACACCATCATTAATATAACATTAACGTCGTTATTTATCATAGCATTATCCGTTGCATGAAATTAGGCGGGCGTTACACCATAAACAGTTTTTTTTTTTTTAGCGCAACTCAAGACATGTAGTTATGCATTTTTATTTTTTTTTTTAGCGCAACTCAAGACATGTAGTTATGCTATTTTATGAAATACTTGGCATATGATCTTTAAGAGCTTGTATTAGTACAACAACAATAAGATGAATAAGTGTTCTTTCTATTCTCTCGTGTCTCTCTTTTACTTATGCTCTTGTGGTTTTTTTTTGGGTTGCATTTGATTGGTTATTAAACATAATATTAACTCCACATTTCTTTTTTATCTCCATATATATATATATATATATATATAGACACAGACAATATCCTACTAATTACTTGTTACTGTTTAAACATGCCATAAAATTTTCCGTGGAAAAATATATATAGGGACTATGGATGCTTAAAGTTAGTGATGCTCATGATCACGATGCTCATCATAATTTTTCTTAGTTCTAATGAAAAGATTCCTGATTTAGTTTGTCCCTTTTAGTGTGGACTGAACTTCTCTTCTGTCTCCAAGCAAGCTTTTTAAAATGATGAAATGCATTGTATAGCATATTGAGTTTGTACTAGTGCATAGGAAATGCTCTTAATTTAAACGGCATGCATCATTGCAGTCAAGTACAAAAGTGAATTTTGAATAGCATAATTATTACATCATTTTCTCTATGTAAATTCATTGAATCCCTATATGATAATATGACTATAAGATTGGAAAATGAAACCAAGTTTAATACTCATGTTCTTTAGAATTCTTTTTTTTTTTTATAAATATTCTTTAGAATTCTTGGTCCTAATGCTTATGTTCTCTAACTTGTGCTACTTTTTCTTCGCTAGCTCCATTAATTCCTCTCACACTGAAGATACATGACTTCATCTTGACATATCCCAAAAACCAAAAATGAAGTCTCTTTTCCATATCGAAGCTTTAATAATTATCTTCACCAATGGCAAAAGAATAGATATATTATCAAACACTTCATAGTACCTTTGATTCCCCGATTCAAATAAAAAAAATTTGAAGTTAAATTAATAAGTTCATTTATAGTTTTTTTTTTCATAAAATTTAAACTGCTACAATATTTTTAATTCTAATTAACAATTTGAATTGGTAATTTAAACACACTATAATTTAAACCCGGCACAGTTTATATATTTTTTTAACACTAAATGATATATATATATATATATGTGTGTGTGTGTGTGTACGTTCTACGTACGTGGAAATGGAATTTTCTTGTACATTTCTTTTTTGAAAGTTGATAGCATTCCACAATCCAATTGGTGAACATGCAGTTTCAAATCAGCCAATTAATGAACTGAATCAACCCAATAGACCCAAATAATGAACATTCAATTGCGTCATTGCACTAAGTCATGACCATGATGGCAATTAAACACTTTGATTTTTTTTTTTCCTTCTTTTGATGATTAGTCACTTTTGGGAATTCGTCCTTCTTAATGCTTTTCTATGTCGGGTCGGTATTTTTTTTTTAACTCTCTTTTTTGTTTTGTTTTTTTAATCCTTCCCGAATGGCCACGAAAAGAAAATAAATAAAGTAAGGTTTTATTCTTCTACAGCTTACCTCATTAAAGCTTAAAACCGAGTCTAGTGCAAAAGGAGACCGAGCAACAAATAAAAACTTCTTATCTTATGAATTGTCCTGCACATGTCACATTAAGCTTCTGTCTGAAATTGAGTGCAATCTCTTTTGAATTAAACAAAAGAAAACCCCTTATTAAAAAAAAAAAAAATTAGAGAGATAGAGATAGAGAAAGAGGAAGACAAATTTCCTATAAAAAAAGGGGGGGGAAGACAAATCAATTTCAAAAGGATATGTTGGCCAACTTTTTTGCGCCCTTTTTTCTGCCGTAGATTAATGGGATGAGTTGTATGACAAATAGAAAGTCAGATTTACGAGTTGACTTTAAGGCAACGAGAACACACATATAGAAGAACTTTTTTGCTTTGTTCTTTTTTTAATAATAATATATTGTAACCTTGTCACTAGGTTTTCTAATTTTTAAGCCAAACTCTTAACTTATGACACTTGTTATTAACCGATATTTGGATGCATTTGTAACCCTATGGATATAAAGATTTCTATCATTTGAAGTGAGAAACAATTAGAGTGAAAAACCTAATTTGTTTACCCTAAAAAGGACCTAATATCTTACTGCTCATGGCTCCAAATTGCATTAATTAATAAGAAGGGTGTTTTTCATTTTTATATTTATATTATTATGTTGGTATTCAGCTATTTGAAAAAATTAAAAAAATACCTCATGGTTTTTAAAAATATTATTCTAATACTTTAAGCAGGATTTTTAGGACATAAAATATCCAACTTACCTTTTATTAATAAAAACTCTAATAAGAATCATACAATTATGAGAAAATCTTTCCAACCATTAGAAACTTATTTTTCACTTACAGTTAACTTGTGAATTGTAACATGTTAATACTCCATTTAGGTCTCTTAATAGACTAAATTGAAAGAAAATAAGAGAAACCATCATTGCAACCAAACTGATCAGACAATTCAATTGCTCCTATAATAATGCTAATTAGAAAAATAACCTAATGCTATCGTAGGGTAAATGTGTGTGTGTGTGTGTATTTAAACTTGAAATGGGTGGATATAAACTCAACATCTTGTAGTAGACTCTAGTATGACATTACCCATAGGCTTTGTTTGCAAACCACATTAAATGTATATGTTGTTAGAAATTTACAGAATTATGATTTTCAACATTTATGCACAAATCCAAATTGCATAAAAAATCATCTAAATGCAGAAATGTAAAGGAAACGAAATCTATCATCTAACTATTGACAAATACAGTAAGAATGGAGAATCTCTACAAGAATTCCTGAAGAAAGAGATTCTTCTAAACCTTCTGCAATTTTGAAGAGATAGTGTATTTTTGAATAAAACTGCAAGGCTTAGGGACCCTCTTTCGTGATATTTATAGACACCCACCATCAAAATGCGTGTTACCTCTAAGAGATATCTCTGAAACAATGCCTTCTTTTTGAAACTTTTTATCAGTTCAGAGATATCCTTTGGTCGATACCCTTTAGAAAATACGTATATATTGGACCACTTAAATTTTTATTTATTTATTTATTATCATTTAAAAACTAAATAAATAACAATAAATAAATTAAAATAGCATTCTTCTACTTGGTCTACATATATTTTCTAAATAACCAAAATCAACTAATCTCAAACTTAAGGAATAAATACATGTATCATGATGATAAGTCCTCTTAGAATGAGTATTATCTTCCATGTATTACAATGCATTATATCCCTTAATAGTAACTCATAATGGGAACGTAACTTAATGAATAAACCCTATGTTTATTCTAGGTCCAACTTAACTAATTTTTCTCAAAATAACTGAATATGTACACAACTAAACATGAGAAAACATCACAACTAAATAAGAGTTTCAAAAAAATAACAAAATGTACATACAATGAAATTAACATCATGGAACCAAGTCTCATTCATACTACATGATCCTTAAAATTCTTTAGTGGCATGCCTTTAGTTAAAGGATTAGCAATCATCAACTCAATGCTAACGTGTTTAATGACCACTTTTCTTTTTTTTAATATGTTCTCTTATAGCCAAATACTTAATGTCGATGTGTTTACTTCTATTACTATTCTTGTTATTCTTGGCCATAAATACCACAGCTGAATTGTCATAATATAATCTCAATGGCCTATAAATAGAATCCATAATTCTAATCCCCAATATGAAACTCTTCAACCATTCACCATGTGAAGTAGCTTCAAAACAAGAAACGAGCTCAGCCTCCATAGTAGAGGTAGTAGTCAAAGTCTACTTCACATTCCTCTAAGATACAGCTCCACTGGCAAACATGAAAACATAACCAGATGTTGATGTTTTCGAATTAACACAGCCCGCAAAGTCTGCATCGGAATATTTAATCACCTCTAGATTATCAATCCGTTTATACATGAGCATGTAATCTTTAGTCCCTTGAAGGTATCTCATTACCTTCTTTGCAGCTCTCTAGTGGTCAACACCTAAGTTATTCTGATATTTGCTTAACGTTCCCATAGCAAATGTAATGTCAGGTTTTGTGTAGACCTGAGCATACATTAGGCTTTCAACAACTAATGCATATGGAATGTTTTTCATTTGTTCCCATTCAAGCTCATTTTTCGGGCACTAGTTCAAATTGAACTTGTCACCCTTCACAGTGGAGTCTACACTTGTGAAGAATCCTTCATCCAAAACCTCTCTAGAACCTTGTTAATGTAGGTCTCTTGAGACAAACCCAAAATGCCTCGAGATCTGTCCCTATAAATCTTAATGCAAATGACATAAAATGCCTTTTCTATATCCTTCATATCAAAGTTCTTTAAGAGAAATTGCTTTACCTCATATAGCAAACCTTTATCATTAATTGCAAGTAATATGTCATCTATATATAGCACAAGGAAACAAATCCTACTCCCACTTACCTTCTAATATATACATTAATCCATGATATTCTCTTCAAAACCAAATGAAGACATGACGTCATGGAACTTCAAATACCATTGACAAGAGGCTTGTTTCAATCCATATATGGATTTCTTAAGCTTGCAGACCTCTTCCTCTAAATCACCATTGAGAAAGGCCATTTTTACATCCATTTGATGTAAATCCAAATCAAAATGGGTGATCAATGCCATAATGACTTAAAGAGAATCCTTTTTAGATACATGAGAAAAGGTCTTCGTGTAGTCGATTCCTTCCCTTTGAGTGAATCCTTTAGCAACGAGTCTTACCTTATGTCTCTCAATGTTGCCCAATGAGTCTTTCTTCGTTTTAAAGACCCACACTACAAGAAAAACTATATTTAACGACATATTATTTATGACATATAATTTTTAAATGTCGCTGAAAAGTACATACAACGATATCTCCAACAAAGATGTTGTTAATAATATTTGAAATAATAATTAACGACATCTATATAGATGCCGTATTAAAGGTCTCTTTTTAACGACAATAGTTTAGTGTCGTTAAATTATTTAACGATAAATAGGAGATGTCGTTAAAGCCTTGGAGATTCCACGACATCCCTTATAGATGACATCTTGACCAATGTAGTCTATAAGAGGTGTCGTAGAATCTCTAAAGCTTTAACGAGATTTCCTACTTGTCGTTAAATAATTTAATGACACTAAACTATTGTCGTTAAAAGAAGACCTAATACGATATCTATATAGATGTCGTTAATTATTGTTTCAAATGTCGTTAATGACATCTTTGTTGGAGATGTCGTTGTATGTATGTTTCAACGACATTCAAAAACTACATGTCATAAATAATATGTCGTTAAATGTAGTTTTTTTTGTAGTGCCACTTACATCCAATGGCTTTTATGCCATTAGACAACTCAACGAGAACCCAGATTCTATTAGATGTCATAGAATCCATTTCGTCTTTCATGGCACTGTATCGTAAGTCAAATTCCTTAGAACTCATGACTTATGAAAACATTTTCAAGATCATTTTTAGCTCCAATATTATAGTTAGACTCTTGAAGATACATAATACAGTCACTAGGTATTGCCGATCGTTTTTCTCTAGTAGATCTCCTTAATGTTCTTTCAACATTCTCCTGAGGAGCATGTTGTTCAACAGGCTGTTCAACATGTTCCTATATATGTTGTTCAAATAGAATCACTATTTCTTGATCAACAGTCTATGGAACTTGAATGACTTGTTGTTGTTCATCACGCATTTGAACTTTAGGCGTGTTGTGCACAACAATCAATCTATCATAAGAAGTAAAAAGTTGAGAATCTGTATGATCTTTTTTAGGAACAGTGTTCTAGGACTAGTCGTTTCCACTAATCAAGTCATTCTCAATAAATTTTGCATTCCTTGATTCCACAAATCTAGTACTATGATATGGATAATAAAATTTTTATCCCTTAGACTGTTCAGCATAACCAACAAAATATCCACTTATGGTCCTTGGGTCTAGCTTCTTCTCTAGTGGATTATAAACTCTTACCTCCAACGGGCATCCCCAAATGCGTACATGTTGCAAACTCGGTTTCCAACCTTTGAATAACTCAAAAGGCATTTTGGGAACAGCTTTGGTTGGAACTCGGTTCAATATGTACACTGCTGTCTTAAGAGCTTCAGTCCATAAGGACTCAAGAAGTTTGGAGCTAGCAAGCATACTCTACATCATGTCCAATAATGTTCAATTTCTTCTTTTAGCTACACCATTCTAATATGGAGACCAAACATAGTGTATTAGATAACAATCCCATGTTCTTAAAGAATCCTAGCAAATGGACTAAGTGCTTGTTCATGCTTACTGTATATATCATAGTACTTTCCACCTCTATCTGATCTCATGATCTTAATTTACTTTCTGCATTATCTCTTTACTTCTGCTTTAAAGAGCTTAAAAGCATCTAGTGCTTTGTTTTTATTGTATCATGAGTAGTCATTTATGAAAAAGACGAAGTACCTTTGAGAGTATGTGTCTATGTCTGGACTACAAATATCCGTATGTATGATTTCTAATAAATCAGAACTCCTCTTAGCACCATTCTTTGACTTGTTGGTCTGCTTACCCTTAATGCAGTCTACATAAGTATCAAAATCAGTAAAATCTAAAGTACTAAATACTTCATCATTTACTAATATCTTAATACTCTCAATAAAGATATGTCCCAATCTTCGATGCCACAACATAGAGGATTCATCATTTATAACATATCGCTTTATACTAACATTTTCATGAACGTGCGTAGTAGTATAATTGGCATCATTTTGTAAATTAGGACGAAAAAGACCATCAAACAAAGTACCATATCCAACAAAATCACATTTATAAAACAAATTAAAAGAAGATTATAAAAATTTAAAGGAATATCCAATTGATATAGGTCTGGAAACTGAAATTAAATTTCTAGAAAAACTAGAAATATAAAATTTCTTTTCCAAATACAAAACAAAGCCACTACTTAAGACTAGTTTGCACGTTCCTATAGCCTCTACATGTGAGCGCATCTTATTTCCAGAATAGATGCTTTACTCACTTCCCACTGGCTTCCGCAAGTCTTACAATCCCTACAGGGAATTGGTAACATGGATTATAGAACCAGAGTCAATCCACCATGTGTTATAATTAACATCAATCATTTTAGATTTATAATAGACAAGTGAAAGTTGAGTACCTTTCGCATTAAGCCATTCCTAGAATTTAGAGTAGTCCTTCTTTACGTGCCCATTCTTCTAACAAAAAAAGCACTTGGACTCCTTCTTAATATGTGGCTGGGTAGGAACTTGCCTTTCCCCTTTTGCTTGGTCTGAAACTTCTTCTTATTATCCTAGGTTGCCAAATTTACTTTCTTCCCCTCTTCCATAACGAGTCTTCCCTCCTCCTGAACACATATGGTTAACAACTTATTAATTGACCATGTGTCCTTATGTGTGTTATAGGAGATCTTAAAGGGACCATACTCAGAGGGTAGAGTATTCATAATGTAATGTACGAGGAAAGAATTAGACATGTCAACCTCAAGTGTCTTTAATTGAGCTACAATGTCCCTCATGCGCATGATATGGTCATGTACGCCTTTTATACCGGTAAGCTTTAAGGATGAAAACTGCATAATCAGAGTGCTTGCCAATACCTTATCTAAAGACTCAAATTGCTCTTCATTAGTCTTCAGTAATGCTCGGACATTGTCATATTGATCAACTGAACCCCTAATCCCAACAGAGATTTTGGTTTTTATGAACATAACTGAGAGACGATTGGTTTGCTCCTATTTTTCATATCAACCAACATCATCTGGAGTGCTAGTCTCAGTGATATAGGGCAGTTCATCCTTTCTAATGGCATAGTCACTATCCATCTAGCCCAAATGAAGGAGAATCCTCTCCTTCTAGACTTTATAGTTATCACCCTTAAGCTCGGGAATATCACCTTTGATATAAGATAAATTAACATATTGAATTACTGCAATACATTAAACATACATGCTCATGTGACAAAAATTTGAAGCTTATAACTATATGACATGTTTTACCAATGTAAATCATGCTATAAAAATTATGAATCATATGACATATAAAAACTGCTTGTGGGCTAAGTTTCTAATTCACATTGATTCACATACAACCTTATGATAAAACTATTAAACTATATTCTATTTCTTAATCCCTATGGGCAAATTAAGAAAATAGTTTAATATTTCATCCTAACCAATTATATTTAATATAATAAAATTTTCTGTGAGATAAATTTCATTATACCAAACATAATTAGTTACAATTAATATCTGTTTAACTAAATGTGATTAAAAAACTTAACATATAATTTCAATATAATCTAAGATGCTATGGCTACTTTAAATTAATTAAAATTATATAAATCACTCAAGACATTTAATTTTCATGCATAAAATATTCATGAATTTGCATGTATTAAAAATTAACAACTAAAGAATACATGCAAAATACATTATGTATAAATTCAATAACATATCTAAAATACATTTCTAAAATTTTGTTTAATCATAAATAATAAAAACCTAGATATCATTAAATTCATTTTATATTTATTAAAAATTAATTTTCCAAAATACGTAAATAAAAATTCTGTGAAAGAATACCAAAATAGAATTAATTGAAAAGTTTTTTGGGTCAAAAATGCCCCCTAAAAATGACATGTTGTTATCCATTGTTGAAAGAAAATGACGTGTTGTTTTTAGCAAAAGAAGCACGTATTCTTAGAGAAAAATGACATGTCATTTTTTTCTAAGAAAAACAACATGTCGTTTTGTGGCCAAGAAATGCATGTCCTCTTCATCAAAACGGCATGTTGTTTTTCCTTTAGAAAAATGACACGTCATTTTGAAACTAAAAAACGCATCCCTTCTTAGCCAAAATGACATGTCGTTTTAGACCCTAAAATTCATTTTTTCATGTGATTTTGGGTCTTCTTTACCCGAAATTGATCCAAATGTATCCAATTGAAGGCCCGATTAATTCCATACCTTATGGGTACCAAAATTGACATTTTAAAAATCTAGAAATGTTAGAAAATCAATTTCTTAATGATTTCTAATGTTGGTTTTCATCAAAAATTGATTTCAAATACAACAAAGTTTTAGGTATTTTGAAAAACTCCATTAAACTCTATTCAAACTTATCAAGGTAGAGAAAAAACCACACTCTTATACCAATTGTTTGAAATTTACAGAGTTATGATTTTTAACATTTATGCATGAATCCAAATTGCATAAAAAATCATCTAAATGTGAAAACATAAAGGAAACAAAATCTAACTTCTAGCCATTGACAAAAACAATAAGAACAGAGAATCTCTGCAAGAATTCCTGAAGAAAGAGAATCTTCTAAACATTCTGCGATTTTGGAGAGACGGTGTATTTCTTTATAAAACTGCAAGATTTTGGAACTCTCTTATGTGCTATTTATAGACACCCACTATCAAGGTATATGTCACCATCAAGATGCATCTCTAAAACAAAGCCTTTTTTTAAAAAAACTTTGTATTAATTTAGCGATATCCTTTGGTTGACACCCTTTATAAAATATGTATATATTGGACCACTTAAATTTATTTTTATTTATTTATTATCATTTAAAAACTAAATAAATAATAATAAATAAATTAAAATAACATATATGACTCCAACTTGAAATGTTGAAGTTTAAAAGGAAAAAAAATCATACACTTTGCATAACAACAACATATTTAGGAAATTGATAAGTTGTGTGTGTAAAAAAATCACATAGATAGTTAAAAAGAGGTGATCCCCTTTCTCTCTCTTTTTTTTTAACCATGAGAAATGTTGTATTTTAAATCAAAGAAGTACGCATACTAATACATATTCAAATGACCTTACAATACAAGGAAGATATACCCCGACCAAGGACCGGTTCTACCACTAAATTCCAATAACACGCACAAAAAGTTCCAATGTGCACCAAATTCCAATAACAGAATATCTCTACAATTGATGAAATATTTCGATCGATGTAGACTAAAAAGCACATATCATAAAGGTCAATAACAATACCGCAAAAAAACAACTCCTATGAATGGGTATATAATCCTCTCTTATTTATAAACTCTCCACGATTTTAAATGGTTGAGGATTTGATCTAATTACCTTACTTACCCGCTCAATTAGTTGACACCTTTGAGAGCATTTACACTCATTACTCTGTTAACAACGTGATGACCCACACATGAGAAATAAATGTTGGGTTGCCAAGTCATAGCCCGCAAAGCTTTGACATTGGGGAGACAAATAATGGTCGGACTAGAAGTAGAAGGATAAGATAAACCACTAATCTTTGTAAGATGGATTATCGTGCAAGCATTATAGAGCCATGGAGGAGACAGTTGGATGGACAGATGGGAAAGGGCGGTGAAATGTTCCAATTCTACGTACCTAAAAAAATCACTTTTCTTTCTTTTTGGAAATATATTCTTATTCAAATAGGCCCAAGAAAATAAAAGGTCAAACCACATTCTTGGGTTCTAATTTTAAACTCTAGTTCATTTAAGCACGTGCTTTATGATTTTTTATCAAATATCATCATGAACCATACATAGGGACAGGGATGGTGTATCCGATGGGTATGCTCCCCCCTCCCGGTCCGCCCACCCGCCCGATTCAAGAGATAATAAATTATTTTTTGTAAGTCCTTAGAATTTTTCTAAGATTAATATTGTTAAAGTTTTTATCTCATATTTCTTAAGTAGTATAAATAATATATATTTTTTAAAAATAAAGGTGTATGTATATCATCCATACATGCCTCCAACTCTATTTAATAACCCCTATACCCATTCTATAAGGGGTGGGAACTTAAGGGTAAACATATCATCCCTATTAAGTCCATATAAATCAGGATTAAGATAATCAATATGGGATTATTAATTATGATGACTCGCACTCACGTTTTGTATTGATTATATGTATAATCAAGAGTTGTTACAAGGTGGTTCGACAATCGATTTTGCGCGACATCTATATCCCACTTAAAAGTATACTACTTTCTTACGTTCTTACTTATTAAGGAGGAGTGAGAATGATAAATTTATCTTATTCGTTGTTTTAGTATGTATATTACATAACCATTTTTTTACTAACTGTGACATGTAAATAATTAACACCAGCATGATTGCAATTTTAGTGGATAAAAATATTCATGTTGGAAAGTTGTTTTCAATTTATAATGGCTAACTAGTAAAACTTTTACACTAAGATAATTACGTTATTTGAGTAAATGTTAATTATGTCGTGTTGTACCGTGTCAGCCTAGCTTATAATTGGTTAGGCCCAAATGTGTTTTGTATTATACTCGGCCTAGCCTATTAAAACTTGATGTCATGTCGTGTCGTGCTAGTCTAAATTTTTTTTTTTTCGCGTCATACCATTGTGCCTTGTTGGGCGACCCAACACAATTGACATCCCTATAATCGAGGCAAGGAAAGTCTGGGGCAAAATGCCACTCAAATTAAGAGTGGGAACTTTAGGCTTCTTTGGCTTTGCTTGACGTCTAGTAATACTGTCTAATTTATTGTCTGTTTGGAAAGGTGGTGGGAACCGTTGGTTGAAACCACTTTTACTGTAGCACGTGAGAACTTTATACTGTAGCAATTTTTTTTTTGTTACTGTAGCATATGAGAGCTTTACACTATTTATAACTGAGTTTGTGGTGGGAACTACGGTTCTCACCATTCCGCCATATAGCCATTTATAGGGTGTTTGGGAGAGTGGTGGGAACCACTTTTACTGTAGCATGTGAGAACTTTTTACTGTAGCAATTTTTTTTGTACTGTAGCATGTGAGAACTTTTTACTGTTTATAACTGAGATTGTGGTGGGAACCATTTTGCCAAACAGCCCTTTAGTTTTCAGACATATTAACAATAAATAAAAGTTTCTTTATTCAAGATTCTGTATATTTGTATCATTAGCCATAGAAATAGGGGAGAACATCGTAAATGTATTGCTCCTTGAAAAAGTGGACACAACGTTTGGTGATCAAGAAGCGGTTAAACAAGCTACTAGTTGAGGGCATGTCTTTTGAACAAATGATCAATAGATTTTGTTTTGATTTTTGTTTTTTTTTTCTTTTTTTGGGAAAATCAACAGAGTTTATTTGATCTTAGTAAATAATCTCTAGCTTTGGTTTTTGAAGTTGAAGTCTCCATATCGAATTCGAAACCCAATGTCAATAGAAAAAAAAAACAAAGAAAAATGAAAAATGAAAGGAAAACAATTGTATTGCACATATCTAATAGCTCACCATTTGTGTGCATCCTACACAAGAATTTTCAAGCTATTCATGATTAATGATGGCCATCATTGACTTAGGAAGAACTAGCTAGGCTCTTCATATTTTTATATGAACAAGTCCAATTACTTTCTTAGGAACCAAACAGGTTGCTTGAAAGGAAAAAATAAGGAAATTTTTGATTAAGCGTTTGGTATTTTTAATCTTTAGCTTAAAACAAGAGTTTGGTCTATGTAAACTCAATGGTTTGGTCTAACACTGCAGCTAGAAATAGAAATAACTTCATATGGTTTAGTTTATTTATTTGTATTGATTGCAAAGTCAACCTCAATAATGTCAAATAGGTGCACAGGCAATAATGAAGTTAGTTGCCTCTGGTCGGATGTTCAAGTTCGGCAACAAAGTAAACACTTCAGCAGTATTGCGGGTGCATGACGTTGTTGGGAGTGGATCAATTTGCCATATTTGATTCATTCCTCTCATAATGGTCTCACCTCCTCATCATTTTGCTTTAATTTGTGGATTCCATGTCCTCGGAGCGTCTGAACAAGAGTCCCACATTGGCTAAATGTGAAATGCCCAATAATGCTTTTAAAACGGCCTTTACAACTCCAAAAACCTTTACAACTCCAAAAACAAGTGTTGCCAGACTCATATTCCGAACGTAGTCGCATGTATGCACAAGATGAACCCCTACAAATGTAGACGAAAGTTGACGAGGCCTAGAGCAAAAAATCTGCATGGAAACTCCAAGGTAACGAGGACTACAACGCGGTAGAGATAACAAATCTTATAAAAACTCCATGACAACGCAGTCATCAATGTGGTGGAGGGTGGAAACAGAAGAAACATTGTACAAAAAGTAGTAGGATGGACACTGAATTTTATTGTCTGCAAGGTTCAGATCCTTACATGAGTTTTGAGTTGGAGTTAAGTTGAATTGTACATGTATATGTCTGAGTAATAGTAGTATTAATACTTACATAAGGATTCTAGGACTCAAAACGTTAAAACATCTGTCGCTTGTTTTTCTGAAGTGCCAACGACATATCTCGCAGTCTATCTGTTATCTCGGAGAATGATGGCCGCGCCATGGGGTCAGCAGACCAGCACTCTTCCATTAACCTCTTCCATTCAGAATCACAACGTTTTGGAATTGTAGGCCTCAATGTGTTGTTCACAATTCCGCCTCCATAGAATGTTCAGAAAAGATTATTAAGTTTGATCATCATCATCAACATTTTTCAGTACAGCCACTAAGAGAATAATGGGGCATGCAATGACCAACAAACATAGTAAAATAGTGCAGGATACGTTCAAAAATAGGCCGATAATTTTGACAAAATTATATACGTTGGATTATATTTTTAAATTCATGAACAAGCTAGATACTGGTTACTAAATGATTTTTTTTAATATGCATGCTTGTTCAATTTGGAAAAGCAAACTCTTTGATCAATCTTGATCGTTTTCATGTGTCGATCAATAATAAGGCTTGAAATTTTTATGCACAAATAGTCAAAGCTTCAAATTTTGAGAATAAGAATGTACCTCTAATGAAGAAACATGAAGATTTATGCCTTTTCTTAAGCACAAAGACTTCCACGTTAGCTCTTTCTTTATATATAAACTTAAGCGGGGAGAATTCTACGAAATTTGGCGCAAAACTAAAGAGATTAGTTAAGGGAGCACTTTCCCTAATTTTCTCTTTTTCTCCAATCAGCATTAAGATTAAAAATGATTGCTGATGCTCAATTCCTACCTACATGCCTAATTTTCTGCAATTTTTACTTGATTGTTACTGCATAATGTCCAAACAAGGGAGGAAAAATACACATTAGTGACAGTCCAAGATGCTTTTTGCTTATTAGATTACCTCAAAGGAAACTATTATAATCTCAAAGATATTGGCAGCCTCATGTGCTTCAAACTTCAAAGCGCATACAAGCCAAATTGAAATGTGATGATAAAGTTCAAAAGCAGATTTGGATGCAGCAAAATGCATTGATTTATCTAGCTAATAGCATAAGCTTACCTATGATGGCACCACAGTGCATGTCAGCATATGGTTCCTCCCCAGTCAGTATCTCCCACATCACAATACCAAATGAGAAAACATCAACCTGCCAAAGAGAGAGAATAACAAGTCTTTGTTAACTTTTGGTCCAATTTTACCAGTTGCTTCAAACTTCATGGTAAAATAAAAGAAAGGAGAGTTCTGTAGTAGGGTACAAAGAATACCCTCCTAGTAGGATGCAGTTTTTAACTGTCTGATTAAATTAAGACGGTTTTTAATTGTCACCAAATTGCAATCATACCAAATTAAATAATTTACGACAATTTGACATGACCTTTAATATTCTCCCCATAGGAAACTTTGAAGGTTAAAATAAAAAGAGATAGGCTGGTTGAGCATATGACCTTCTCAGAGACCCTGCTGCTGCTTCCATTAAGAAGTTCTGGTGCCATCCATGGAAGAGTTCCTCTAACACCACCAGAAACGAGAGTGTTACGCTTAATTCTTGACAACCCAAAATCTCCAACCTGCCAAGGAGATGAATGATGTTGATGAGATCTTGGATGTTTTTCTACATTTCAGACAATGTGTTTGTAAAACAGAAGAATGTTTGCATTTATCTTTACTAATTACTTTGCAAATTGGCCGTTCTGGATCCCTCAAGTTGACAAGCAAATTGTCACATTTTAGATCAAAGTGAACAATATTTTTCATGTGCAGATATTCCATGCCAAAAGCGGCATCCATTGCTATTCTGAGCCTCTTTCGACGATCAAGCACTCTGAATGAACAGAATTATAAGAACCGAGTTAGAAAATTGCAGTTGGTTAGAAACTATATTGAACACAAAAAACACGGAATCAGCTCACTTGTCCTTCTTCAACAGGACATGCCTCAATGAACCATTGACCATGAACTCGGTTACGGTTGCCAAGGTTCCACCGGGCGCATCAGGAACCACCCCGTAAAATGCTACGACATTTGGATGATGAAGAGTTGACAGTATCCTTGCCTCTCTCCAGAAATCCTTTATCTGTACCCAAATTCAATAATCTTGTCATAAACATATTTAAGTTAATGAGAAACTATGCATAGAAAAATAATAAAAAAATGGAATTTATTTTTTCTATTTCTTTCTATCTAAGACCATGTAGAAGGATAGAAATACAGAAATGCAAGCAACTTACCAGCCTCTCTTGCTCTGATGATCTGCCTGAAAAACAACTCTTTTTTATTCTCTTAATGGCAACATCTGTTCCTCTCCACTTCCCATGATAAACAGTTCCAAATGTACCGGATCCTAATTCTTGCAGCTCTTCAAGATCAGAGTTTTTAATGATCTGCACATAGTCCAAAATATTGCAGTCAAAGTTTCTCGATTATACTCTTTTCTTTCTTTTGCAAGGGGAAAAAAAGGGAATCTAATGAAAACCAGATTTAAATGGTGAAAATAAACTGCAAAAATTAGGAATCATTTGTATAAGAAAAGTGTCATGGAAATCAAGATTTTTTTAAGCACCATAATAAACAAGAGCTAAATGTTGTGCAGAACAAAAAGAAGGCCTAGTAGTATTGCTGTATTATGTGAAGCAAAGTAACAGTCAGTAATAAATTACAAGTCATTGCAACTAAACTTTCAATGCTAACACACACACACACACACATACATGCATACATACATAACTATCGCATAATCAGAATAAATTAAAGAACATTTTGCATATATTGGGGTGGGTTTTCAGTTATGTATTTCGGTTGCCGAACCTACATATGTATTAGGGGTACTGGTTTTGGTAATTAGGTTAGAGAGAAGTACAAAGAGTCTGCAAGGCGTTGCGTTTGTGATCTTCTTCTAATTTCTTTGTTCACTATAGTGAGAAATTAAAGCAACTGTAAGCGGACGTAGCTTTCAAATTGAGAGAATCAGTCCTAATTATGTGTGCGCTTTTTTGTCTTTCTTCTATACTATCACCCTCGTTAGTAAAGGATTATGGCATCTTAATTCATAACAAAAGAAAGATATAGCCATAGAATTTGCATGTCAAAGAAAAAAATCCAACATCATGAGAAAGAATAAAGAATCCATGAATAAAGCACAAAAGTGATGGTTTCTGAACCTGCAAACCATAGACGCCAGCTTCAATCTCGGCTATTGCGGCATCACTCATAGACTCATTTTCATCACTGCCACCAGCCTCTTCACCCTACAAAGATTTGACATATTTCACAAATGAACTATCTAATAACATTAAAAACAGTTAAAACTTCGAACGCACAAGTTTACCTCACTATTTGAATCCCGAATGGAATTATCTGCGTCCATGGCTTTTGGAGTTGTACATTCATCTGTGACTTCATCTTCTACAAACAAAACCACATTAGAGGAGGTGGGGATGTCATGTGGTATGTCATGAGTGACATCCTCTATAAAAACTGCCGCTGATTCGGCCGCCTTATTGCCTTGAGAAGTCTCACAGGACTGTGACTGCATAGAGATTGCATCGTCAAACTTAGGCCCTTCATGAGATTCTCTGCTGAGACCTACCTTTCCAATCTCATTATCAGTAAAACTCAGATGATCCTTATCAAGGTGAGCTACTTCTTTATCTGAATTAAACGTTGAACCCGATTTCTGAAACAAGGATTTAAAAAGAAAGGGTCACTCTAGGACAAGTTTAAAGCCATATTGAAAACAATTTTAGTTAAATAAAATTCCACTTACAGAGAAAAATTCTTGTGAAGAAAGGTTAGCATTTTGCAGGTAATTGATGTTTGGTAAGTCATTAAGCTCCATAGCAATCGCATATGGCGTAAAATCAGCACTTCCTTCAAATTCTTTTGTGCACTGATCTTGATGAGTTTCATTCCTGTTTGTCCATTTCAACATTTCCAAATGGGAACCTCTTTTACCTATCTTTTCTTGTTGAATTTGAGAGTCATTCAACGAAATCGGTGTCGTCACCAGAGTTGATTTTTCTCTCTCGAATCCTTCAATGGGTCTGTGATCAAGTTCGTGCAAGTTCGAGTCGGAAAGCACTTGAATCATCCTGTGACCAGAAACATGTTTATCATGAGGCTCTTGAGGGTGAGTGACAGATCTGTCAAAATGGAATTCTCCTTCCTCAAGTACAGGTTTCCCATGCCTCGAGCCGCTTTGAGCAGTCGGTGAAGGCAGCCCAAAATCCTCACTTCGACTGCGGTGGTGAAACCCCGTTGTTCCATGGGGTCTGCCAGTCTGTTCAGTATCCACCAAATACTTGTTGTGATGATGATGATAATTCATCTGTTGTGAAGGTCCATGAAAATATCCCATGGCATCAAAATAATAGGAATCTTGACCAGGAAATTTCCCCATGAAAATGGGACTGACGGCATCCCCCTCAACAGCAGTATGTGGATGATGATGATGATCCACATGATAGTGCGCGTTGGAATTACCATGATCCATGTGCTGAAATGGATTATAAGGCATTGAAGGTCCTTGATGGGATGACTTGCTTGGGAGAATTTTCGGAGAAAATTGACAAAATGGTCTTGCAAATACTCCCATCAAGTTCGAGGAACTCGGACTACAATCCCTCTCCAAGGCATATACTGATGTGGGGGAGTCTCTAAGGAAGCTTGGACTATAATCCGAGTTGTTTCCAAACTGGCTACATTGGCTGGCCAAGCTTTGCCCGCTCGAGCTTTTCTGCGGACTCCTGTCAATCACGCCACTGACACCAATGGAATACTGATAATCCCCGCTGTTTGGCTTCATTGCCCTTGCTTCACCAGAACTCGGGCTCTCAGATTCATTTAAAGACACAAGAAAGATCCTCAGCCTCTGAGAACTCCCAATTCTTTCTAGCTCCTGATACTCCTCAACCATGTGATGAAGGTCTTCGTCTGAACAAACAGAAATAAGCGAATCCAGATCCTCACCGGGAAGTTGGTACTTGATTGTATGAGGTTGGCTACAGATTGCAGAAGTCTTCCTCATTAGCTCCACCCACGTGTTGTTCTTCCTGATCGATAATATCCGCGTATCTCCACCAACATACCGAAACTTCCCATCACCTGGCCTTTGCATTATTCTCCCCCCAAAGCTACAAAGAAACTTCATCTTTCCAGAGAAAGAACCTTCAGAAAATCCAGGCACATAAGGATGGTATGATATCGGGGACTCGATCGCATAATAGTGGTGCGGACTAGTTTGCTGCCCCACAATACCTCGGTCTTGGTTTTTCTCATCATAAACCTTGCCTGACACCTGCCCTGTTGTACCGCCATACTCCCAATGGTACCTGCTTATATTATTAGGAACAAGATCATCCGAATCCACCCTCCTCACCCCTACGAAATTGCCTGCATTATGATCCTCGTAAGCCTGCTGGTGATTTTTCGCATTCAGATGTGAACCAACTCTCCTCGGACAATGCTGATGATCCACCGCATTAGTAATGACCGGTGGTAATCTTCTTATCGCACCACGGTCCTGCAGAAACTCTGCCGCGAATTCCTCGCCGGTCTGCAGGGAGACATTGTTGTTCACATTTCTGTTCAAAGCAGTTCTATCCCCAGGAACCTCACCGCTCATGGTCTCAAAAAAAGTCCCTCTTCATTTACAGATCAGCTCTGAAAATTCCAAAAAAGCTTGGTGCACCTTCTTTATCATTGGAAATTGTAATAAAAACCGAATCAAGCACAAAATGTTCCCCCTCTTCTCTATTATGAATGCTTAAATTCAAAGCTGATCATGTCCTCTAGGCTGCAAAATGAACATCAGATTAGAATTATGCAATAATTTGCCTAGGATTTAGTTTGCAACAACATTTTTCTTTGGTTACAAATCAAATTAAATGGCAACCATTCAAATTAGAAAATAACACATACCATAACAAAAGAAATGACTTGTGAAGAGATACCCAAAAAAAAAAAAAAAAAAAAAAAAAGAGGCACAAGAGTTGTATAGAGAAAATATGGTGAAATGGGTACCTTTGTAATTATTAAAATTTTCTTTTCCCACGTACGGAATGAAGCTTTTGGTATTGAAGCTGAAGATTTTCAGATGGAAACAGAAAAGAAGAAGAAAAATAAAAAATAAAAAATAAAAGCCCAAAAGAGGAAAACTGGTTTTCAATTTGGGGTGTTTGTTTGAGAAGTAATGGCTATTGGCTTGTGAGACAGAGAGAGAGGAGAGATAGAGAGAGGATGTTGCATGTGCATGAGGGTCGGATTTCAGACGGTTGAGGAAAGAGAAAGAGCTTTATTACGCGGCAAAAACGCAGTGACAAAAGGAGGGAAGTTAGGAACTAATGGTCCTTTAAACTGAAAAAACTGATTTATGAAAATCTTCACCAAACCAAGGCCCCAATTAAAAAGGCCCTTTTTCTATTTCTTTCTCACTTTTTGTTTTTTTGGGATAAATGTTTGTTAATTCTTGTACTGCGGGATAAATGTTTGTTTCTTTGTTCTAGATTTAATTAATCGTGTACATTCTTGTATGCAAAACGGCCTTTGAAAAATGTATAATCGTCATCATCAATTATACACACACACACACACACACACACACACACATATATATATATATATAATCAAAGGGCTACATTATTTGTTATAGGAGATGTGACCTCAAAAAATTCTTAATTTTAATTCCACGTCCGGAGAATAAACCAAAGAAAAAACATAAGTTTGATAATATTGCATGAAAATTTACTTTAAAACTACATGATACATACTTACAATGTGATTTCATAAACAATCAAATCATGAATGTAGAACTCGAATACCTATTCTTTCAAATTTATCAAGGATTATTTACCTTTTATACCATATATTTTAGATTTATTCAAACAATATACTTTTGGTTTTTGATCTCATCAAATTTATACCTTCATATTAGATTTAATACAAGCATTATACCTTTGTCCAATCAATCTTCAATTTTGACATAAGAAATTATCAAAATACCGTCAAATTAAAAAATAAGATAACTTCAAAAATTAAAAAAAAGAAAAGCTTTATATTAAGGTTTTTGCCTTCAAAAATGTATAGAATGCCTTCAAAAATAGGTGTTTTGTGTGTTTTTATTTTTGTTTTCTTCTTATTTTTTGAATTTTTTTTTATATTTTACTCAAAATTAATTTGGTCATTTTAAATGTCATAATCAACTGTTGACTGAGGTAAAATATAGATTTGTGTATTAAATCTAATCGGAAGCTATGCATTTGATAAAATCGAAAACTAAAGGTATAGTTTTTAAATTAACGTAAGACAGATAGTATAAAAGATAAATATCCTATTTATCACCCTTAGTTATTTCATCAAAAAATACACTCACTAATATTGACTTAAATGATCTTATATGATAAAAATACTTAACCTCGATCACAACCTGATTCTACCAATAAATTTTGATGAAACACACAATGAAATAAAATATGTATCAAGCTCCAATAACGAAGAACCAAAAATACACAATAACGTTCGAGCACACATATGGTTCTATCAACAACTTTACATTGATCAATCAATTGAGACATATGGACTTGTTGAACAAAGGTCACCCATAACACTATAAACAACCAACCCTAACCGATTAGATAAAATCGAAGCAAATAGTGGGAAGATCACTTTCGTTATTACATAATAAAACCAAAACACAACGACAAAATGCAACACCTATATGATGGAGACAAAATCGCCTTTAGTTTTACACAAACAATTACACAAAACGGGGAAAAAGCCATGGATGCAAATAAAATACCACTGCTAATAAGTCGACCAACATAAAAGCAATGTTGCTAGGAGTCGAAAAACATCACATAAGGAGCTCCTCCAAATCGGTTTTATCGTAATTGTCATGCCGGAGACTAGAGCAATCTGATGAATTACCATCAGTAATTTACTAGATTGTGCTTTGAGGGTATTGAACTAGATAGCCATTAGTAATCTATCAGATTATGTCTCCTTTTTCAAAATAAATCACGGGTAGTCCTGTTGGAGTAATCTACTAGATTACAACCCAATTTGTGGGATAGAAAAAACACGCAACAAAGGCCGTCAAATTAAATCATAATATGATAAAAATAAATAATCGAATAAAGGGAATAACAAAACAAATAAGACTACCACGAAATGCAGGGACAGAGACACACAAACAAGAATAGGGGATGCTTCCTAAACTTTTTTTTTTCCTTTCAATATATAGGATTTTATAAAAAAGATATTTTGCACTTAAAGTTTTAAATTTTCTTCATTTAATTTTTGTTTGATAATATTAGTATATGTTTCGCCCCTAATTAATTTTTCTGCCTACACTTATTCTAAATGATAAATGGTATGTGTAATTTTGAACCAAAAAAAAAAAAAAAACAGTTTCAAATTTGACTTTAAAATAGATCAATTATCTAATTTGCATCACAATTCTATGCTCATGCTACATTTTCAAACAACGTAAAAATGCCACAAATATTTTTTTAAAAAAAATTGTATAGCCTCTCCCTTTCAGGAGAAATAGGCCCCACTTGACCTGATAGGTAGGACTCATGTGATATTTATCCCATAGATACATAGGAGCCGTTTGGTCTTATTTTCAAAATAAATGAAAATATTTTTATTTTAAAAAATAAAAATTTTTTGAGAATTAACTGCAAATATTTTAAAAATTTTTATCTCAAAAAATATATAAAAATATTTTAAAAAATTTTGAGAACAAAAAAACAAGCAGTGGACCATAATATTTGGGGGTACATTGAGAAAGGGCCTCCGGGGAAAAAAAAATTTGGTCCATGGCC
>CAMOHE010048272.1:0-43050 GCA_946598075.1 Artocarpus hirsutus
CACGAAAATCATGCATTAAACATGGAGAAAACACATACTAAAACCAAGTTTGAATTAAAGAAAACCTACCTCAAAACTCCTTTACAAAACACCAAAGTTTGGGTTAAAAATCAAGCTTTTATTGACTCCAAAACGGCTTCAAATGTGGCTAGAAATTATAGTTGTCGTGGTTGCAAAGAGAGCTTTATGCCTTGTGTTTTTAGTTGGAAATTGAAGTAAGAAAGGAGAGAATGAGAAACTAGAGAAGAGAATGGTGATGGTTGAATAAATAGGCATCAAATTAATTGAGGAGCAGGATAGAATTAAATGAGCATTAAAAGAAAATATTATCATATCTCCCATGGAGACTTTTAGCAAATAATGTTATCATAATTGAGGGGACAAATTGGGTAAGTTGTAGAAGAAGATGAAGGAAGCATTAAATAGGTGGTTGAGAAAACATATCGATGTCTCCTGGTAGTTGAAGTGAATTAATTCTATGTCTCCAAATGATAAGGATGCTATTTAATTGAGCATTAATGTAGTGGGACAAGGTTAGTAGAGGTGAGTGGTAGGTAGGTTTTAAATATTTACTACGGAGACTTAGTAAAAATACTAAAGTGACATTTTTATTCATATGATTTTACCAAAAATCATACCCGTTAAAATAACGGGTGTTTCACTAAGTCTGAAGTTCTTTGAGTTCAGCCAGTGCCATACGATAGGATGTCTTTGATATTGGTGCAATGCTAGGCATTAACTTGATTTCAAATGAGATTTCTCGTTCTAGAGGCAATCCAGGAAACTCATCTGAAAATACATTGACAAATTAGTTTACAATTGGAGCATCCTCTAGTCTTAACTAAGCTCTTGATCTTTGGTTATTATATTCACTAGATAAACCGTACACCCACTGTCAATTGTTTCTTTACTTTCAGAGTGGATATCAACCCTTTTGGTGTTCTTAGTGTTTTTCCAGTATCGATGAACTTCTGATCCCCTGCGGATCAAAAAGTGACCATGTGATGTAGACAATTGATTTTGACATCGTATTTTCCCAAGAAATCCATTCCAAGAATTACATTGTAGTCTTGTATATCAATTATTATTTAACAACTCTTTATTGCAAATGATGATTGGTTCATGATGTAACAAATAATCAAAATTCAACACTTCACTAGATGAGAGTGTGGGTGAAGTTTGTTCTATCATATCCCCTTTAAATCCCATGCATTTTGCAAACTTAAGTGATGCAAATGAATGTATAGCTCTAGAGTCAAATAAAAAAAAAGCATTAGCTTTAGCTATAGAAAGCTTACCTATGATCACCATAGAAGTTCCTGCATCAGCTTCATTTTTGGTGTAAGTATAAATTTGTGCACTTGATTATGGTGATTCCAATCACTCTTGACCAATGTTAGGTCCTTTGATCTGGGACTAAACTGTGTGAAGTTGAGGTCCTTAGGTTCTTTGTTGACTTGGATGGAATTGGATTTGATTGAATTGGTTCTAGTTGGACTTGTTCTAAGGGTTGTAAAAACAATTCCTAGCATAATACCCCTCCTTGTCACAAATGAAACATTTATTGATACTAACCTTGTACTCAACCCCTATGTCTTTTCCCACATTGACCACACATTAGACTCCATCATTTATGTTCTCTTAAGGTTGATTTCTCTAACTAGCTTGACCACTAGAATTCCAATTCTTCTTATTATTGTTATTAACATTATCATGGTTGTAACCAACTTTGTTATTTCGATTCTGAGTCTACCCCATTTTACTTGTTTATCCCTTATATTGAGGAAGTAGGCTCTACTATGCCAAAGCTCTTTCTTCCTTTTGTGCCTTAAAAATCTTAGCTTTCTTAGCTTTGTCACGTGTGCTTCTAAACTTAGCTTGAGTCGCTTGCTCAATACAGTCCTCAACAGACTTCGATGCCTGACCTCTTCTATCCATAATTAACATAATGTCCATGCGGAATATTGTCATTAGCCTCCTTACCCTTTCCTTATTAGTGGGTACTAGCTCCGGGCAAAGACATGCCAACTAATTGAATGTTTTCACAACATCATTGACAAATAGGTTGCTTTATCAGAAATTGTTAAATTCTTCTTGCTGGGCTGCGATAACATCCACATTAAAATAAGTTTCTTAAATTCTTCCACAAAATTAGCCCAAGTCATATCTTCCACATTCCTTTTTTGTTCAACTAACTCCTATCACCCTCTTGCATCTTTGGTGAGGGAAGAAGATACACATAACACTTTCTCTTGGTCGTTGTGACCCATAGACTTCAACACTCTTTTAATGCCAGTAAGCTACTCATTGGCTTCCTAAGGATCAGTGGAACTATCAAATTCCATGGCCTTCATGCATCGAAACTTTTTGTAAAAGTTTGTTATTAGAGCTGCAAGTGCAACCGGATCCACTAGAGGTGCTGGTGGAGGTGTTGGTGGCAGGTCTTTGTGCACTAATGGCACTCGATTTTGGTGAGTGCTCACGAAGTCCTTGCATCTCTTGCTTTCGAGCTTGTAGCTTCTTTTGTAATTTAGCAATTAAAGTCATCAAATCGGGATTTGAGGAACCTCCAGCTACTTCAGTCGTTATTGTCAATTAAAATTTCCTATTGTAGAGCATTAAAATTGTATTAACTATTTTTCTTTAATAAACTCATTTGAATTTCATTGTAATTATATAATTGCATTAGTTTTAGACACATATATAAACATTACATCATTTCATTGCATATCTTGTTTTTACATACATCCTTTGTTAACAAAACACATTAGGTTTGGCTAGCATTACATACAAGGTCCACATACATACATGAACTTTTATCTTATATCCAATAACAGTCATTCCTTTTTTTTTTTGGGTGATTTTATGTCACTATCAAGTGTTGCTGCTTTTCCGAATACACACATATTTGGTCAAAAGGGTCAAAATTTTGCTAGCCACATGGTTATATACAACTCAAAACAAAATGTCCTTCCCAAAATGCATCTTTCCTTCTTGATCTTCCTCTTCTTCCTCACTAGAGTTGGTGGGTGGATCATCACTGGCATAAATTAGCTCAGGTGGTTCCAAAACGTACTCAGGCATTACTTGATCTTCATTGTCCTCATATAGATCCATAAAGTAGTCATCAACTGGTGCTAATAATTGTTCTTCTACCTGATACAACTCTACTATGAAGTCCTCCACACTAGGAAAATTATGGGGATACAACAACAACATTTGAATCTCATCGGGAACTCCACTCCATAAGAGGTTGCATACTTGATGTATAGGTGTTCCTAACAGTACTATCGATAACATGGTATAACAGAACTTGGAGATGTAGTGCTTCAAAGACTCCCTTGGGTGTCTAACCCATATGGCCTACAGATGATTATAATACTGACACTGCTAGTCTCCCTATATGAAAGGATCAATCATTATTGGAGTAGGGTTTGCAAGTGGTGGTGGTGTAAACATCGTAGAGATTTGATTTTAAAACCCTTGCCAATCCTAACGTTGTCCTTTAGGCCCTAATCCTAACCACTAGTCTAATGCCTCCCCTGGAAGCCTCCTTGATGCCAACAACACCTAGAGATATGGTGGCGTATGAAAGTATTCAAATATAACCTCTAGTATGCTATGCTAAGCCACTCAATAAACACCATTGGTTGCCTGCTTCCATTAAAACAGGGTGGCATCATGTCTTGAAATGCTACAATTGCCCTCTTATCCACGTCATAACGATGGTCACCGAGTGGAGCTGCCATCGTCTATAGTCGAATTGTTTTAACATTAAAATTTATCAGCAAAGAAAACTTCCTCGTATCACACTTAGAAAATTAAACTATCTTACTTGAGCTGTGATTATATGATGCATCGCAATGTATAGTAGGATGGTAGGATGTCTGTTCTGATACTAACTGCCAGAACCCTTTTTTTTTGGATCGCAACTAAGCATTCCTCTATTTATTTTAATTTTTATTTAAAGTCTACACAATACGAGCATTTTTTTTAAGCTAGAATCAAAATCCTACTTTAAGTTTAAAATAGTGCAATCTATTTAGCCATAGTTATTAACATTTGTTTCATTATAGATGCTAAATTAGTATTCCAAAACATAACTTATCTGATATATATTTATATATATTAATATTACATACTAATCATTACCGTATATTTATATATATACATATTCATAGCATAAGCTTTACTGCAATGGCATCCATACCCTATCTACATAATTGTACAACCATCAAGACTAGCTCCACATTGAATTTATTTTGGCCTCTTGGCTTAATTTCCTACAACATGAACAACTAAGTAAGGTATTGCTTAGTAAGTCCAAACATAGCCCATATGATGAAATTTTTACTAATTTGTATAATCCAATTATGCTTATGTACGAACCTTCATTATGACTTAAACTTAGCCTAACTAGGGCCCAAGTATTTGTACCAATTGTGTATAGTGGTTGTCGTAACATCAAGACCGTAACATTCTTTGAAACTCCCCTTATGTCGGGAGGTTGGTACAACACTTCCTCATATACTTTGTGTATCATTTACCCATTCTTTAAATTATGGGATCATGTGATGCATGAAGCTTAACTAATTAAAATTGTGTATACTACGAAAGTAATTTTTTTTTCTTTTTACACTAAAATTTTTTCCTTAAGTAGAAAATCATAATTATTCATACCATAGGCGGGATTTGGTACTTACCAGTTAATTGTTCCATACTTAAATCAATTTTTATCCTCTTCAAGAATTGCCTTTAAGCCTTGTTTAGACAATTTTCCATTATTAACTTATTTAATATTAACCCCTTTAATAATAATTGAACATAATTTCCAATAAAGGGGTTTTATTTCTTTTTGGACTTAAATATAACAGAACTTATTTACTTATCTAAAAACGTCCTTCTATCACCCTTGAAACTAGGGTGAAATTGTCCTCTATGGGCATTTCCCTATTTCGTGTCATGCCCCGAAGTACGGGTAGTGACGCGATAGATTAATTAAGTTAATTAAACTAAATTTTTGATTAAAATCACCAATTAAATGGTTTGGGTTATTTTGAAAAACGTGATAATTTAAAAACATTTTAAAACATTTATCGTTATTTTAAAACAATAAAGCATAAAATAAAATATTAAAGATAATTAAACATAAGCTAGGCCCCACTGGACCTACATTAGTGCATACATATGGTATCGACAATAAAATGATACAATCACAGTCCAATACGAGAGATAGACATTAATATGATAACATGCCTTGAATTAAATAAAGCAATAACCTAAAACAGTATTCCTATGACTCACTTGTTGCCCTATTGCCTCCTTGTCGATCCTACGCTGCAATCCACCTACGGGAAAGGTTTTGAAAACAAATAAAGAAAATAGGAGCAGAAGGCTCAGTAGTACTAGGGTTTAGAAAACATAAATTTTAAACATAAATTTTCATATTTGAAGATAATTTATAAAAATTCAGAAAGATGGATAGAGCATATTTAATTCATTCTTACCTTTTTACAACTCTATTCATCTGAAATATTCTTTATCAATTAGTTTGTTGGCAAAGCCATAATATTACAACTGTAATGGCCCAGCTGGATGTCGGGACCTACTCTCAAAGTCGTATGCTACACGACCTAATCTTTGAATATGGCATCATGCTCAATTATTTCATTTTGGGCAACATTAGTAACGTGCCTGGTGTTATATCATTATTTAGGTCTTATCTTACTAAGTGTTCTCATGTACATTCATTATTTGATTCATTATGATCATACGTTTCTCAACAAATAATGAAAATACTAGGAAGTTTATCTAAATCATTCCTCAAAAATCATTTTTTTGAAAGAATCATTTTGTGAGAAACTATTCGTAAGAAATCATTTTATAAGAAATCATTTTTTGTGGCCTAGAGACCCCTTTGTTATGCATTGAAAACATTTTGAAAGAATCTTTTTGAGGCCAAAACCAATTAAAAACCTAGCTACCAAGGAAAAAGGATAGAATTCCTACTGTGATATCTTGCATCTTGACTTAGCACCGCAGTTCCGACCTGGTATACATTAGCTCCATAGAATTACGAACGACCTTAAATGTAAACCAAGTTCATCAGTATCTAGCTTTAGATATGCTACACTATTAAGCTATCTCATGTCATCTTAGTGTGCCATTTATGTCCCTAAAATCATACCAGAAGGTTTAAATTCTCAATTTGGGTTTTAAAACAATGAAAAAGGGTGAAAAACTGTCATTTTTCCTATGGCTGGTCGGCCTACCGAATTCCCAGGTCCAGCCTGCCGAACTACACAGTCTGGCCTACTAGCTAGGTAAGACCAGCCTACCAAACTTTTTTAGGTTCGGATTGGACTCATGAGCCTGACAGGCCAAACTCATGAGTCCGGCTTGTCGAATTGGAAAAATCTAGAAAGTTTCAAATTTGAGCTTCGCCCTCCGAGCTCAAATCTTCATTTCCAACCCTTTTTCTCAATTCCCAGGCATAGAAAACATTCATATATAATAGAAAAACATACTAAAACACTCTTAAACATATTTAAACAAGATTTGCATAGAAATTTTTAAAGAAATCCAAAAATGAGAAAAATGGAGAAAGATAGAAAAACTTGATTTAAATCTATTTTTCATCAAACCAAACCTAGATTCTAGATATTATGAGTTCCACTAACTTAGATTTAAGGTTTTCTAAGCTCATAAAACCTAGATTACAACACTTCAAAGAAATTTAGAAAATTTAGAAAAAGTTTAAAAATTTGAAAAAAAATAAACAAACTAACCTTGGATTTAAGCTTTAAATCGAGTTTTTGATTGCCCAAATGCATTCCCGAGCTTCCAATCCACCAAGAATCGAAGCTTGAGCCTTGATTTTAGATCAAAAATGAGAGGAAGGAGAGAAAGAGAGGGATAGTGAGAGAGAGAAACAAGAGAGAGTCTAAGAGAATGAATTAGGGAGAGCATGAGAGAGTGTGAGAGAGTGTGAGTGAGGGAAGTAGAAGGAGACAAATAAATAGAGGGAAAATGTAGCTTTGTAGTGTGAAAACCATGTTCCAACAAATAGTCCTTCAAAAAAGGACATACCGGACATTTAACAAATTGTTTTGTTTTAAAATTCAAAATAACAAATACAAATAAAAATAATTAAGAGTGGTTTAAAATAATTAATAATAATCAAAAGTAGCTTTAATTGAAATATCACAAAATAGTTAAATTAGGTTTAATTTACATCATGGCATACTAATTCACCATTTACTTACTAATCTCACTTAATTAAATCCTAGGTGTTATATTTTGAGCATTTTGGAGTTTGTTTGGTTGTTTTTGGAAAAAAAATGACAATTGTCCCTTGATGGCTCTTTAAAATTTTTCAAACTTACAACCATCATATGAAACTTGCATTTTGTTATTTTTAATACATTTGATAATGAGTTTGAACACCAATGCTTGATTTGTTATAAAAACCTATTCTTTTCAAACTTTGAGATTTTACTCATGAATAATTGACGATTTTGCCCTTGATTTCGAAATCAATTATTTCACATCTTTAGATTCAAATAATTTTTTTAACAGAGGTCTAACTCCCTAAATTGCAGAATCCATAATAATTTTTTTAAAAACTTTCCTACCATATTATTTATTTTTTAGACATTTTATGGCTTAAAACTTCAAAAATTCATAACTTATGATTGAAGTAGAATTTTTGCGAGCCATCTACTATGTTTAACTGTTTCGATTAGTTCAACAACTTTCATGTTTTAACCTTCTTGAAATTCTGATTATAGAGGGGGGTTTTTTTGGCCATTTTTTAAAATTACCTAAAAAATAAAAACTTTTGCAATTTACCACCACCGAATTTTACAAACTTTTGTTCACAAAAATTGTCACTCCTACTGTGTTAATCAGAACCAAAACCTTCCCCAAAAATCCAATTGCCTCAAAATCCATCAAAACCCTTAGTTTTCACTAAAACCCCAAAAAAACATTTTTACTAAGTTCTCTAAACTTAGGATTTTCAAGTGTCTAAACCTTAATTTTCACACATCTACATCACCACAAAGCATAATATCAATCACATAAAAATACCATAGTGTCACATAATTATGCTATAGTTTCGTTTATTTTTTACATAACAAATATCAAAGAAAAATACAATTTTTTGGTGAAAAGTTTAGAATTTACCCAAATTCCCCTAATAAACTTTGTGGTTCTCCATGAAAACTTGTTCTTGGCATTAACCCTTAGCATGAATCATACAAAGTTTCTCATCAAAACCTCTTCCAAGAATCAAGAAGAAAAGCCCAAAGAAAATGAAAAATTACAATTTTACCTTAGTTTTTGAAATTTGATTTTGCTCTTAGAATCCTTGGAAGCAATTTCTTTTCTAAAATTTGGAAGAAATTTTTAAGAGAGTGGGTTTAGGGGCTTCGGGGTTCCTTAGGAGGGTAAATAGGTTTCTTTTTCAAATTTTTTGACCACCTTTTTTTTAAAGTTCACTTTTTGGACCTTATTATAATTTTTCTTAATTTTTGGAAAAAAAATGAAAACAATTCTTGTCTCCCTACCACAAGTGGTTGTCGTGTGTCTCCATTGGTTGGGTGGCCAAATTTGAGCCTTGTCCCACAACCTTTTCATATAGTATAAGTTTATACTGCCATGTATTTTTCCTATACTACTAGTGTAAAATTTGTACAGATATTATCTTTAGCAGTCTAAAACTAATTGACTAACTTTCCTCGTACTAACCATCCCCCAACATAGTATTTCATATATCTGCATTTGTACTTTATCAGTATTGTTTTGCTACACTGTGTATTCTTTTTACTATGTGTGTTTTTTTATACTATATTCATCAACTGGTGATTGATAAACACAAAAATCTTTTATCCGTTTTTCTAATTGTCAACTAATCATTTTTATGCTAATTAGATTATGGTATGATTATTTACTTCATTTAGTATTTATGTTCCTTACTAACTTATACCAAAAAGTTTATAATTATTGTGATATAAATTCCAACTTGAGAGTATTTGTAAATTTTTGAGTAATTATACTCACAAAATCTGTACATTAAAATACTCTAATTTGCACAAAATTCACATACATAATTCTTACTAGTAATATCCATAATTATTCCATTTTATCATAATTTTTACATAAATATGATTTATTGAGGAAAATTCATTATCTATATCCAAATAAATTTTAGATTTAAATAAATGAATTTTTTCCCGGACATTACACAACGAACCCTTGACCCTGTCACTAGCGAACCAGTGAGAAACGACCCTTGACCTATGCTGTTCCAAGCGACCCCAAAGGCAACTCAAGCCTTCCCGACAACCCTAAAGGCAACCTACACCGTCCAACCTACCCTCGACCGCTAACCCACACCGCCCGTGGTGAACTCAGCAACCCACTCTCGGGATCCATGTTGTTACCTCTTTCGTGGTCCTCCAAACTGAGAGAGAGAAAGAGAGAGAGAGAGAGGAAGTAATGATGAAGACGATGGTTGTTCCAACAACCCATTATCGGGGGGCTGTCGAGGTGACTATTAAGGGTGGGGCCTATCCATAACCCACTAGAGCAGAGGAATGGAAACCCATTGGAGCAGAGGAAGTGTCTTCCTTTTCCACTTCATTTTGTTTTTTTGTTTTTTGTTTTTTTTTTTAATTTGTCTTGTTAATAGTAATAAAATATTATTAATATATTAATAAGTAGTGTTTTTAGTTAATATTAATAAGTTTTTTAGACTTACATTTAGTTATATTTACATAAATAATTTTTTATTAAGAAATGTTTTCTCCTAAAAAAGATATTATTATATATAACTAAACACAATTTTAAAAACAATCCTAACACATTTTTCAAAATGTTTTTATTTTCAATTTTTTTCTAAAAGCAAAAACCAAAATAAAACCACTAACAAACGAGAAATTTTATAAGTTTCAAAGTTTAATAATTATGACAAAAGAAAAATATAATATTTTAAATAACATGATGTATTAGAATATAAAATAAAATAACACACTAAAATATTATTTTTCATATTATTAATGACAAATATAACATTAACATTGATATTTACGTTAAAGATGGTCTTACTCATCTTTTAATAATCTCTCCACCTTTTATTTCTTTGTTTTTTTTTTCTTTTTGTTATCATTTTTGTTATGAAAAGAGTGCCTAAAGTGGTTTTTATTTTCTATTTTCTATTTTTTATTTTTGGGTTCCGCGTGATGTAGTGGAACTGGAAATAGGACGATGCTTGGTGGTTGGTCATGAATACTTGCATGTGGGCCCAGTTGGAGTTGGTGAGGGATGGGTGAGACGGGGACAATTTTGCTCTTCGATGCACCATCTATGCAACAAACCTGCAAGAACTTTTTTTAAAAATAGTGTTAAAATTATTTTTAAAATTGTATTTAGTTATATATTGTGCTGTATTTTTTAATAAAAAATTATTAATAAAAACAAAACCAAATTTGACTTTAAGAAAATCGATTATTAATGTTATGCTAGTTAATAATATTGATAAGAACTAATTAAAATAATAATTAGAACTAATAAGAGGAAGCTTTCTTCCCCTTGTTCCTTGGCTACAGCATTGGTGTGGGTTGAGAGGGCCTACGACGCCGGAGGAACTCTATGGGGGAAAGGGCTGCAATATCGGAGATAGGGAAGGTGAGATCGAAAGAGGGGCTAGGAGTTGCGATTGGGGCTGCTGGAGATGGGAGAGGGTGAGATCTGCTGGCGAGTATGAGTTCGTAGGGTCTCTGAACTGTGGGTCGTCGACCCTTGGTTAGGTTGCTTGCTGGATTCGACAGCAAAGATCGGGCCTCAAGTCATGGGGTCGCAAAATCACGAGGTTATGGGTTGCCAACCTCCAGCATAACTGGTTGCTGGGTTCGCCGGTGAGAATGGGTCACTAGTTCTGTTTGTTTTATTGGATCTTTGGTGACTAGTTGGGAGAAGAGAGAGATCAAAGAGTAAGAGAGTGGAATGGAGAAAGTGAAAAACAACTTGTGTTTTCAAAAACAACTTTTGTGTTTTCAAAAACAACTTTTGGTTTTCAATTTTAAGGCTTATCCGGGGTGTTTTTAAAAATGTTTTTGTTTTGTTTTGGACAAAAATTTTAACCAAACAAGGTTTTTTGATTTCATTTATACAAAGATAGTAGAAAACTTCTCAAAAAAATTACCAAATAGCTTTTTGTATTTTCTACCCTTTTTACTTAAACTTTAAATAACGTGAAATATATAATTTATGTATTTTAATCATCAACTTTTTCGTTAGATTTTGTTGAGCGACATATCATATCTTTATTTTTTATACTAGTAAAAACATAAGTTATGCACGTTATACAATGTTTGTTTCAATACAATGAATCAAGTTTTAATAATATCTATCCATATACTAAGAAGATTTAATGGTTTAAACTTGTTCTCTTTAAATATAATGGCTCAAATTTGATACATATGGCCTTTTAATTCGTTTACACCTCACACCTCATGCATCAATTTGTTACTTTAATGTTCTTTTTCTAATAAAATTTTTATTTCAAGTATTTTTCTAACCACCATCCTAAGTATATGTACATCATATATATATGGCATAATATATAAATTGATATTACAATTGATTCGTTACTAAAAGTAATTACAATGATAATATTTTTTGAATAAAAATTTAGCACTAACTATATAAATATTCTAATAATCTTAAAAAAAAAAATAAGACCTCTATGTATAGATTGAAAATTATTCAACTTATTGCTTGATCATCAATTTTTAACTACTCAAAAAAGTTACCACTTTGGAGTATAAAGATTTTGACTTTCAATAATGAACAATAACATAGTTTGATTCCTTTTTTGTACCATATTTTTTTTATTCTTTTATCTTTTATAAAGTGCTTTGACATAAATGAATTACAATGTGTAATGTATTCTCCACGGACATAATAGACTTAAAAAGTTAATGACAAACTGTATTTAAAATGAAAATCATTATAAACAATAGAAAATAATAATGATTCATTTGAATCATCCTTCCGTATATCTTTATATATTTTTTCTACTAATAGACATGAATATATTTATTATTTTTAATTTTTTAATATTTTTTTTGAAATTAAGTCTTTCTATGCTTGTAAATATATATAAGTTTAATGTTCAAAATTACTTTATTTGTAGATTATGTTAGCCTACCCTTTTATATTTTTTCATGAAAGAAGAAAGAAAGCAATATTTTCAATTGAAGCGTTAGTGTTGATTGTAATACCTAACAATCCTCGTGAAAGAAAAAGCGAATGAAAACCTATTTTTATTACGACCGGACAACATGTCTAAGACACAATCCTCCTTGACTATTAATTTAAAAAGAAGTTAACGTATTATTGGATGAATTGATACTAAAAATTAATTATTTTGCTTGATTGACCATGAAATATTAATAGATGGCGTTTAAAAAAATTGATCAAATTGTTGTTATTATAATTAAATTACTTTTCTCTAACAATTCGTCTCAATTGCGATCATTTTAAATTTCTCATTCATCCCACGCCTAATTAGTTCTTGACATAAAATCTAAATAAATTAATTAATATATTCCTTGAATTGAAGAAAAAGCAAATGAAATTTAGTTGCAGTATAAATCGTAGACCAATTAAACACTCTTGTTTTATATATTTTCCCTATTTTATTCTCTTTCTATCATTATTTATTTTTCCATCACTTTTCTACAACTTTTCTCTCTTGGTATTTTTTTTAATACTTTTTCCCATTATCTGTCAACATAAATTTCCCTCGGTCCCATTTATTATTTTCCCCCTTCTCATTTTCTTCCTATAATTTTTTTTTTTCTCTTTGCACTTCATTTTTGTATACATTTTTTAACTCTCTAACTTTCAAAAATTTTTATACTTTCTTTATCATCACTCTCTATGTCATGTCCTGAAGTAGAGGAAGTGACGTGGCGGTTTAATTAAGTTAATTAAGTAAAAATTTTGTTAAATCATGGGATTAAGAATTTAAATTAATTATGAAAAATGTGATAATTTTAAACCTTCTTAACAAATATTTAAAATCATTTAATAAACAAATAAGAATAACAAAGCAAACAATAGAAAATAATAAAAATAATGAAGAAAGTATAAGAAATACAAGGTGGGTCGCACTGGCCCACATCTTGTGCACACACATAGTATTGACAATTTTAAATTACAACCACAGTCTAAAATAAAATGAGAAAGTTAAAAAAATACATGCCTTGATTTATAATTCAAATAACCTACTAGGTACTTCTACTGCTTGAATGTCTTGTCTGTAGACTCTTTTTCGATCCTAAGCTGAAATCCACCTATAGGGGGAGATTTTAAAACAAATAAAAGGTGAGCGAAAGGCTCAGTAGGACTATGCTATTAAAAACAGATAAATAATTTAAATAAAATTATATCTTAGAAAACAAAGTTGAATAGATAAATTCATTTAAATAAATTTTATTGAAAATAATTCGTCCAAAAAGTACCTCTTTATCATTTTCGGGCAAACCATAATATTCACCACTGAAGTAGCCCAACTAGGTTTCGGGACTTGCTCATAAGGTCGCACGCTACACGACCCGATCTCTGATATGGCATCATGCCCATATATATATATTTATATATCTTTCTATAATTATTAAAAATCTCATTTTACCCAGTATGACCATTTACATTCATTATGAGATTTGTTATGAAAATCACCTCGATCTATCGTTTACGAAAATACTCAATGAAAATCTTTTTCAATGAATCATTGAAAATATTTTGATAAAAATTATTTTGTGGCCGAAATCATTTTAAAAACTTGGTTACCAAGAAAAGGGTAGAAGTCTTATCTCAACCCTCATGTCGGTGTCCCATACCGTAGTCTCGGTCTGCTACACGTTAGCTTCACAAAACCACGGACAACCTTAAATATATAAACCGGGTCTATCAATATCTAGCTTGAAATATCCTATGTTATTAAACTATCTCATGGTGTCCTAGTGTGCCATTTAAGTTTATAAAATTATACTGTGACATCAAAATCTCAATCGGGATTCAAAACAGTGAAAATGGGTGAAAAATAACAAATTTTTACTATGCCTGGTCGGCTTATCGGTCTCCCTGGTTCAGCCTGCCAGAAAACTAAGTCCGGTCAGCAAAACTTTTTTAGGTTCGGCCTACCGGGCGTATGAATCCGGCCTGTCAAACCCATGAATCCGGCCTACCAAACTGAAAATTCTAGAATTTTTCAAGCATACATTTTTGGACTCCCGAGCCCAAATCCTCATTTTAACCTGTTTTTCTTAGTTCTCAAGCATGGAAAACATATATAGATGATAGAAAAACATTATAAAGCACTTTTGAACTAAATTAAACAAAATTTGCACAATAATTTTGAAAAATCCCAAAAACGGAGAAAAATAGAAAATCTTGATTCAAATCCATTTTTTATCAAACAAAGCTTAGATTCTAGTTGTTTTAAGTTTTTCTAACTTGGATTAAAGGTTTTCTAAGCTTAATTGAACTTAAATTTCAAAATACAAAGAAAATTAAAAAATTGAAAAAGTTTTGAAACTTTAAAAACAAACCTTGGATTCGAGCTTCAAATCATGTTTTTGGTTACCCAATCACGTTCCTAAGCCTCCAATCCACTAATCCGAAGCTTGGGCTTGATGTTTGATTCAAAAATTTAAAGAGGAATTGAGAGAGAAAGAGAGGCAAAGAGAAGCGAGAGAGAGTGTGAGAAAGAGAAGGAGCGTGTGAGGGAGAATGGAAGAGAGAGAAAGGGAGAGATGAATAAATAAAGGGGGTGAGGCAGTTTTGCTACACGAAAATTGTGTACAGCAGCACATCGATTTCCAAATGGGACATATTTGGTATTTGACAAATTGTTTTGTTTTAAAATTTAAAATAATAAATTAAAATTATAAATAATTAAGAGTAATTGAAAATCATTAAAATGATTAAAAATATCATAAATTTAGAAATGTCACAAAATAATCAAATTAGGTTTAAAACATTCATTATGGCATACTAATCCACAATTTTGCTCACTAATATCACTTAATTAATTTCGGGAGGTTACAACTCTCCACCCCTAAAAGAAATTTTGCCCTCTAAATTTACAAATTGGCTCAAAAATAAAACAAATATGGATATAACTCTCGCATACTCGATTCTAATTCCCAAGTGGCTTCATCCACCTCGTGATGCTGCCACATGACCTTTACTAACGGTATATTGCAATGACGTAAACTGATCACTTTCCAATTGATAATATGGGTTGGCACTTCCTCATATGTCGTGTCTTCCTAAATCTACACATCGTAAAATGAAACTATTTTATTCTGCTCAAGCGGACACTTCTAAAGCATCGACACGTGGAATACATTGTGAATGTGAGAAAGTTCAGGAGGAAGGTTGAATTGATAAGCAACCACACTGACATGTTGAGTAATTTTGAATGGTTCGATATACCTTGGTGCGAGCTTACCACTTACTCTAAATCGTGTGATGCCATTACGAGGCGATACGTTCAAGAGAACAAAATCTCCTACCTGGAATTCTAAGGGTCGACGTCTTCTATCTACATAACTCTTCTGTTGACTCTAAGCTGCCTTCAATCGATCTTGAATTACGGCAACCTTCTCATTAATATCGCGAATCTAATTTGGCCCAAGGTATTGTTCTACCCAACACACTAGTAATCGACACGGTCATCCATACAGTGCTTCAAACAGTGCCATACCAATACTCGATTAATAGCTATTATTTTACGTGAACTTTGCCAGATGCAAATACTTCTTCCAATTCCCGCCGAAGTCTAACTCACATGCACGTAACATGTCTTCAAGAATCTGAATAACTTCTCAAATTGCCCATCGGTCTGAGGATGAAATGCCGTGTTGAATTTCAAATCTATACCCAAAGCCTCCTGAAAGCTTCTCTAGTACTTAACATTGAATCTACAGTCTCTATCTGATGTGATGGACAAAGGAACTTTGTGCAATCTTACTATGTTCTGCAGGTACAATTCTCCAAGAACTCTTCTCGAACAAGTCGACCTGAAGGGAATGAAATGAGCCAATTTTGTTAGCCTGTCGACCATGACCCAAACTACATCGTGCCTTTGTTCCGTTCTCGGCAATCCAGCAAGGAAATCCATCGTGATGTGCTCCCATTTCCACCCTGGAATAGGAAGTGGCTGAAGCTAACCTGCTGGCTTCTAACACTCGACTGTCACCTGAAGACAAGTTGCACACTTGGCCACGTATTCTCGAACATCTTTCTTCATACCTCTCCACCAATATTACCTCTTCAAATCACGATACGTTTTTGTACTTCTTGGATGAACAACGAACTGAGACTTATGGGCCTCATCCATCATGGCCTTCATCACTTCAGTGTTTGCTAGAACTGCTAGACATGCCTTGAAGTACAACAATCTATCGGCATGTATCCTCCATTCTTCAAATTGCTCTCTGTTCTGAATTCACGTCCAGATTCCCCGTGGATGCGAATCTTGCCACTGATTCTGCTTCACAATCTGAATGAGAGTTGGGGTCGTCTCCATATGGTACATCGAAACTTGATAATAGTCTTCATAATATTGTAGCCCAAACTCATTCACTGTTGCATCCCTTTTCTAATCTTTAAGAGCCAAACAAGCGAGAATCCCTAAAGACTTCCTGCTAGGCGCATCTGTGACTACATTAGCTTTCCTAGGATGATACTGCAACGCAAAATCGTAACCTTCCATGTACTCCATCCACCTTTGCTACCTCAAGTTTATATCCCTCTAGGTGAATAGATACTTTTAAACTCTTGTGATTAGAGAAAACCTAAAATGTCACCCCATATAGATAACATCTCTAGGTCTTCAGTGCGTGAATTACTGCCATGAACTCTAAGTCATGAGTAGGGTAATTTCGCTAGTGGGGTCATAGCTGTCTTGATCTGTACGCCACCATGCCTCCATGCTGCATCAACACGCACCCAAGTCTGCATTCTGACGCATCTATGTAAACTTCATACGGCTCATCACTGTTGGGAATAATCAATACTGGTGCTGAGGTCAACCGATTCTTTAGCTCTTGGAAGGCGAGCTCACATCCTTCATCCCACTCAAACCTAACATTCTTCCTGATCAATCTTGTCAACGGCGCTGCTATCTTCAAGAAATCCTTTACAAATTTCTTGTAGTATCCTACGAGTCCCAAGAAACTATAGATATTTGCTACATTCCTCGATCGTTCCCGCTCCACTATGACTTCTACCTTAGACGGGTCCATTGAGATACCTTGCTCAAAGATGATGTGTCCCAGAAACTTGACTTTTGTCAGCCAAAACTCATACTTTTCCTTCTTAGCATACAGTTGGTGCTCTCGCAGAATCTGAAGTATGATCCTAAGGTGCTGCTCATGCTCCTCCAAAGTTTTTGAGTAGGCCAAGATATTGTCAATGAACATGATCATGAACTAATCCAAATAAGACCTGAATATCCTATTCATCAAATCCATGAAAGCTACTGGAGCATTTGTTAGTTAAACGGCATCATCAAAAATTTAAATTGTCTATACCGGGTCCTGAAAGCTGTTTTAGGGATGTCCTCTTCCTTAATTCTAAGTTGATGGTATCTTGATCGCAAATCTATCTTTGAGAAATACCGCAAACCTCCGAACTAATCAAACAATTCATCGATCTTAGGTAGAGGATACTTGTTCTTCACCGTGACCCAATTTAGTTGCCGATAATCTATGCACAACTTGAGAGTTCCGTCATGTTTCTTGGCAAACAAAACTGGCACTCCCCATGGTGATATACTATTTCAGATACATCCCTTATCAGCGAGCTCCTGAAGTTGCTTTCTTAATTCTTTCATCTTTGCCAGCGCTATCTGGTAAGGTGCTATAGAAATCGATGCTGTTCTTGAAAAAAAACTCAATGCTAAACTTGATCTCCTGATGCGGTGGTTATCCTTGTAACTCGTCGGGGAAGACATCTTCAAACTCATCAACTACGGGAATTGCTGCACTTTTTCTCGATGCACTAGGCTCTTCTTCTAGGTTCGTGAGAAAAGCATAACAGGCTAGGTTCTTCCATCCTTCGGACATATCTTCATGAGACGCTCACTCACTATTTGATCATTACACCCTGGCAAATGATCGTCATCCCCCTATTAGATACTAAGGTCACTTTCCTAAGTGGCAGTCTACAACTGTATTATATCTGGACAACCAGTCCATCCCTAGGATTACATCATATGAACTCATGGGGATTACAATCAAATCACTTTTTAAAATTTCATCCCCAATCTTTATTTTACACGCAGAGTTCATACACACCCGACCCAAGGGTAAGACAATAACTAGGGGTTCATCAAACTCTTCTATCTCTATTCCCAAGGCATGTACAAAAGAGCTTGAAATGACAGAATGTGTGGCACTAGTATTCAATAAAACATGGCTAAGGACTGAGAAACTAAAATCGTACCATCCATAACCGCATTGCTAATTTGGGCATCCAAACTCCCTGATGTCATGGTATGAACCTACACTAGAGTTTTCCCTTTTCCTCTACCAACATTGCTAGGTCCTGGGTTAGTTGGCTGATACTACTACAATGGTGGTGACTGCACACTAGTTGTACTCAACGCTCGATATTGAGGGACATTGCGCTGGAAGTTCTGTAGCTGATGTCCTTGGGCTGGATATGGTAGTTGCCAGGGAGAGAACTGATGGAACTAGAGCTAAGGGTATTGCTGGGACAGTGGTAGGGCTTAAGGCTGAGGCTAACGATTGGCTCCTTCTCCAGTCTAAAGTCCTAGGCAAGCACTTTGATCAGGCGCTTCCTCTTAATATGTCCCGACTGTTGGCAATAATGGCAGTGAAAGCTGTAAGGGTTGCTGCACCCACTGTTGGATGAACTGCTGCTACCACCGTTCATGCTACCTTGTTTGTTCTTTTCTGGAGTTGGTCGACTACTGGTGCTCCTCTTGCCACTCCTCTATGGTCCTCCTAATGTCTTGGCTCGATTCTCATAGTGTTGCACATAGTCAATTTCCATCGATTTTGTTGACGATACAAGCTCACCAAAACTCCTAAGCTGTAGGGCAACCACTGCTATCGAATAGAGGCTTTAAGCCCTTCTTAAAACTTAATACACTTCTCACGCTCTGATGCCATTGTAAAGATAGCAAACCTAGCAAGCTCATTGAACTTTGCCTCATACTCCCAAACAAACATATCACCCTGTTGCAACTTGTAAAACTCAGCCGCCTTATGGTCTCTATATCCTTGAGGAAAGTATTGATCATAGAATAACTCCTCGAGCTTGTCCCAACTGATGTTACCATTGTTTTTCAAGTGTTTAGCTTGCTTCCACCAGATATTGGCACCACCTTTGAACTTATATGCTCCAAACTCCACACGATATTCTGCTGGCATGCCAAGAGGATCCAGGTGTTTCATGATCGAGTCTAACCAATATTCAGCTACCTATGGGTCCCCATTCCCGTCGAAGCTTGGTACAAACGCATGACAGAATTCCTTAAAGAATGCATGTCAACGACTAGACTCAGAATCCTCCAATCTTGTCCTTGTTGCCATCTGCTGAAATGCAGCAAACATGGCTCTCATTATGCCCTCATAATTTCCAAACTCGGTGTCAGCTGTCTAACAATGTCTAGGTGCCATTCTCTCACTTTTGAAAAAAGAATTTGGACTATCAGTGGTATTTCATTGTTGTACCTATGTGAGCATAATTCCCAAGGTTCATAACCTTGAGCTTTGATACCATTCTGTCACACTCCAAGGTTCATAACCTTGAGCTTTGATACCATTCTCTCACACTCCAAGGTTCATAACCTTGAGCTTTGATACCATTCTCTCACTTTTGAAAAAAGAATTTGGACTATCAGTGGTATTTCATTGTTGTACCTATGTGTGCATAATTCCCAAGGTTCATAACCTTGAGCTTTGATACCATTCTGTCACACTCCAAGGTACGAGATGTGACGTGACGGTTTAATTAAGTTAATTAAGTAAAAATTTAGTCAAATCATGGGATTAAGAATTTAAATTAATTATGAAAAATATGATAATTTTGAACCTTTTTAACAAATATTTAAAATCATTTAATAAACAAAGAAGAATAACAAAGCAAACAATAAAAAATAATAAAAATAATGAAGTTGGGACCCACTGACCCACATCTTGTGCACACACATAGTACTGACAATTTTAAATTACAACCACAGTCCAAAATAAAGAGAGAAAGTTAAAGCAATACATGCCTTGATTTATAATTCAAATAACCTACTAGGTACTTTTACTGCTCGAATGTCCTATCTGTGGACTTTTCTTCGATCCTAAGCTAAAATCCACCTAGAGGGAGAGATTTTAAAATAAATAAAAGGTGAGTGAAAGCTCGGTAGGACTATGCTTTAAAAAACAGATAAATAATTTAAATAAAATTATATCTTAGAAAACAAAGTTGAATAGATAAATTCATTTAAATAAATTTTATTGAAAATAATTCGTCTAGAAAGTACCTCTTTATCTTTTTCAGGCAAACCATAATATTTACCATCGAAGTGGCCCAGCTGGGTTTCAAGACCTATCCCCAAGGTCGCACGCTATACGACCCGATCTTTGGTATGGTATCATGTCCATATATATATATATTTATATATCTTTCTATAATTATTAAAAATCTCATTTTACCCAATATAACCATTTACATTCATTATGAGGTTTGTTATGAAAATCACCTCGATCTATCGTTTACAAAAATACTCAATGAAAATCTTTTTCAATCAATCATTAAAAACATTTTGATAAAAATTATTTTGTGGCTGAAATCATTTTAAAAACTTGGCTACCAAGAAAAGGGTAAAAGTCCTACCTCAATACTCATGTCGATGTCCCACACCGTAGTCTCGGTCTACTATACGTTAGCTCTACGGAACCACGGACAACCTTAAATATATAAACCGGATCTATCAGTATCTAGCTTGAAATATCATATGTTACTAAACTATCTCATAGTATACTAGCGTGCCATTTAAGTTTATAAAATTATACTATGACGTTAAAATCTCAATCAGGGTTCAAAACAGTGAAAACGGGTAAAAAATAACAAATTTTTACTATGCCCGGTCGGTCTACCGATCTCCCTTGTTCGACCTGTTGAATTGTGCATGTTAGCATGCCGAAAAACGAAGTCCGGTCGACCAAATTTTCAAGTTTGGTCTGCTGGATGTATGAATCCGGCCTGTCAAACACGAAGTTCGGTCTGTCGAACTAGAAAATTCTAGAATTTTTCAGCACAGGTTTTGGCCTCCTGAGCCCAAATCCTCATTTCAACATGTTTTTCTCAGTTTTTAGGCATAGAAAACATCTATAGATGATAGAAAAACATTATAAAGCACTTTTGAATTAAATTTAACAAGATTTGCACAATAATTTTGAAAAATCTCAAAAATAGAAAATATTGATTCAAATCTGTTTTTGATCAAACAAAGCTTAGATTCTAGTTGTTTTAAGTTTTTCTAACTTGGATTAAAGGTTTTTTAAGCTTAATTGAACTTAAATTTCAAAATACAAAGAAAATTGAAAAATTGAAAAAGTTTTGAAACTTTGAAAACTAATCTTGGATTTGAGTTTTAAATCGTGTTTTTGGTTGTCCAATCACATTCTTGAGCCTCCAATCCACTAATTTGAAGCTTGGGCTTGATTTTTGATTCAAAAATTTGGAGAGGAATTGAGAGAGAAAGAGAGGCAGAGAGAAGAGAGAGAGACGAGCGAGAGAGAGAGTGAGAGAGAGAACGAGCGTGTGAGGGATAGTGGAAGAGAGAGAAAGGGAGAGATGAATAAATAAAGGGGGGTGAGGCAGTTTTGCTGCACGAAAACGGTGTGCAGCAGCACATCGATTTCCAAATGGGACATATTTAGTATTTGATAAATTGTTTTGTTTTAAAATTTAACATAACAAATTAAAATTAAAAATAATTAAGAGCAATTGAAAATCATTAAAATAATAAAAAATATCATAAATTTAGAAATTTCACTAAATAATCAAATTAGGTTTAAAACATTCATTATGGCACACTAACCTACTATTTTACTTACTAATATCACTTAATTAATTTCAAGACATTACACTCTATTTTCTTTTTCCCAGTCTCTCAATATTTTTATTCTCCTCGTTCAGATTGTTTCTCAATCTATGTGCTTATTTCTTAAAACAAAATTTCTTGATCTTCGACTTTCATATTTTGTCTTTAAATCCTTTTTTTTTTTTGTATTTTTTTATTTTCACACACCTCGTATTGAAGTTTCTCATTACCCCTCTATGCGCTATGATGAAATTTTCTCAAGTTAAATGCCATTTCTTTTTTTTTTTTTTGCCACTTGTTTAAGCTTTTCTTGGTGAAAAAGTAGGCTTAAAAAAAATTTTGGATCCCCACCCAGTTCCTTCCGAGTCAGAAGGAAAATATTTAAGACAAAAAAAAAAAAAAAGAAGAAACACTCAGTGGTAAGAAAACGAACACAAGAAGAGAAGGGAAAAAAGAAAGAAAGAAAGCACGTATGAAACTTATAATTTCATACCGCAAAAAAAAAAAAAAAAGGAGCTTTGTGTTACTAGTTTTGAAAAAAATTCCAAACCAAAAACGAAGATCGTAATATAACCTTGCGACGAGCACAATGAATTCAATAACACTCATTATGCTGAATCAATGACCAAAGAAAGGATAAAAGGTTTTATAACAAGTTCAATAATTATAAACTCATGCAGATTTCATGAAAATATGGTAAAAGATGCTTGGATACTATATCGATTAAAAGATTTAAGAACACACTTGTAGCTGTCGGCAAGCCCAGCGATAAAGTTTTATCTCATTTTACTGTGAGGGCAAAGGTTAAATCCCGAATCACCAAAAAGTAAAAATGAAAAAAAAAAAAAAAACACACTTCTTTTATTATACTTGTTATTGCTTTTAGGAAAAAAAAAGAAGAAGGTTATTTTCATTTTTAATTCTTGAACTATATAACTTGTCCTATTTTAGCCCTTAAATTTTAAAAGGTAGCAAATTAAACCTATAAACTATTCAACTTGTCCCATTTAGACCATTTTATTACTAAATCTGTTAAATATTAACGGAATTAAGCCAATAATTTCATTTTTAGCCCGTAAATTATGCAAATTGTGTTATTTTGACCTCTAAACTTTAAACTGTAATAAGTCACACCCTTGAACTATGAAACTTGTCATATTTTGACAGTTTCATCATTAAATCAGATGAATATTGATGGATTAAAACATATGACCGTTTTGACCTTTTGACTCTATATATGTTTTCACATATATTTTGAAGTTAAAACATCTAAATTCTATTTATCCATTATACAAGTTTTACTATTTTTTCTTCTTTTTTTTTCATAATTTTGTTAATAAAAGTTTTATTATTTTATTTACTCAATAAGTTTTATCAAATTTTATTCATTATATGATTTAAAATGAATGAAATTGAAAAATTGGAACAAATAAGGAAAAAAAACTTGGATACATAGGTACGTAACAAAAACGACACATAGATTTTACAGTATAATCTGCTTGTCAATTTTAGAACTAATACCTTTTTGAACTTCTGTGTAACTGACTTTTTAAGTTTAAAAATTGTAGCATGTGAGAGTTTAAAAAGTAATAAGTTTTTGGCTTTTTAATTTTAGCTAGTGTGAGTTTACATTATTTACAATTGCAACTGATGGGTTGGAATTGAAGTTTCAAACATCCTATAAATTCTAAGGTTGAAAATTACGTAAATAATATAATAATGAATACTTCGTTTAATTGGACTCAATAATCATGAATAAAATCAAAATTTGTATTAATTTTAAGTCAACAAGAATATACATTTTTAATGAAATTTATTTTTTATAGGTCTAAGATGCGTGAAATTTGATTATAGAAGATTTAATCTTAACCATTGATTTATAACTAATCGATCATGTGCATATATGTGGCTTAGTTCCTCAATATATAATTGACTTTGTAATTGAAGGGTCAAAATAGGACAAGTTTCACAATTCAATAGTGCAATTTGTTATAATTTGAAGTTTAGGGGTTAAAATGAAACAAGTTGCATAGCTTAGGGGGCAAAAGTAAAATTATTAGCTTAATTCTATTAATATTTAAGAAATTTAATTACGGAAGGGCCAAAATGAAAGAAATTGAATAGTTCAAGAATGTATTTTGCTACGTTTCAAAGTTCAGCCGCCAAAATGAGACGAGTTATATAGCTTTGGGGCCAAAGGTAAAATTAATCCTAAAAAATAATAACAAAAAACTTCCTTTGTTTTAAATGTATAGTTTTTATTTTGTGTTTTCAAAAATGCTTTCATGCTTTCTTGTTATTTTTAAATTAAACAAACTTTATTGGAAAATTGCAACAAATAAGCCAAAATAATATAGTAATGAAAATTAATAGTAGAAAAAATTTTGATCCTTATTAAATAGGCCAAACTTTTGTAAATTCATATTTATTCTTAAGTAAAATTTAAAACAAAGAGATTTTCATAAACGTCATCTTTCAAGATTTATTTTTTATAAATACTACACATGTTTATATATGGCACAACTTAACATGTAATATGAATAGTTTAGAATTAACTTTTTTAAAGTGTGACATGAATAAATACAACCATTAAAAGAGCGGCGTAACATCTAAATTTTCTCCAAAAAATCCAAAAAACCTACCATACACTTTCTCTCTCATCTCCTTGTCGTGTCTTCTTCTTTCTTTGATGTTGGGATTTTCTTTGATTGCTTCAGTGACGACACCTACTCCTCGTGTGACTCCAATGATAATGCCCGCTCCTCATGCAACTCTGACAACGGTGCCTACTCCGTGTGCGACTTCGACAACTACACCGCTCCCTGTGTGACTCCAGCGACGATGCTACTTGTTGTGACTCTAGTGACGGTGTCTGCTTTCATGCTACTTTGGTGCCCGCTTCCCAAGCGACTCCAACAACGTCACTGCTCTCGCGTGACTTCAGTGTCTGATCTCCGGGTTACACTGACAATGACACTGCTCCTCATGTGACTTCAATAATGACGTCTACTCATCGCATGACTCGGACGAGGAAGATTGAAGAGAAAGAGATTTGTGGTCGGGTGGGAAGGAAGGGATGAGAGAGGGGGAAGATAAGGAGAGTGGTTTGTTAGGGTTTTCTAAATTAGGATATTTTAGTAAATATGGATTGACGTATTTATTAACCCATCTTAAAATTTGGCTATTAATTTTTAATCCTGATTTATTTGGCCTATTTCCCTTGTCCCAATTTATCTCTGATGTTATATTTAACAAATTTATCATATAGAAAGATACTATTAATTTGTTACCCCTTGCTAAAAAAAATTAAGGCTCTCTGAGAGAAGAAAAAACCTAAACAAGGTGAATTTGAAGGTGTTTTAAGGGTTTTCTTTTTATAAATTTTTTGGCATTGTTTCTCCCTAAATCTATTATGCATTTACAATTTAATTTCTGAACTTTTAATTTTGATGAGTTATACCCTAAACTTATAAATTTATCGCAGCTTAACTCATTAATAGCGATGATAGTTTTCTAACTAAAATTGATACATAACTTGTAGAAGAATAGTTGATCAATTACATAAATGGTTAAATTGCTGGATGGGCCATCTCTAACCGATGCTACCGAGAACAAATCATTTGTGCTTGCCTTGCAATATCTTTCCCCTACATGGCCAGATATCGCATTCACCGGCAATAAACTTTCTCAGTTTGTGCGTCGTCAAACAATTGGACACTGGTACGTAATCAAGCACCTCCTGCGCTACCTTTAGGGAACCATTACGCACAATCTTCATCTTCATGAAAACTCATTGTTGTCCCTTCATGTTTCTGATGTTGACTGAGTTGCAACATTGATGACTATGCATCCACCAGTCTATATGTGGTGTTTCTTGGATCCAATGCAATATCATGAAGCTTCAAGAAGCAACGATCCGTGGCTAAATTCTTCACGGAGATTGAATACTGAGCTGTTGCCTCTACGACAGCCGAAGTCATATGGATCCAATCTCTCCAACATGAACTTGGCGTCCACCCCAATACTACATCAACAATATATTCTAACAATGTTAGCACCACCTATCCTTGTGCTAATCCTATTTTTCGCTTGTCATGAATTATATTGTAATTTACTTTCACTTTGTTTGTGACAGGGTGCAGAATGGTCAACTTTGTGTTTCACATGCCAAGTAATGATTAACTTGCTGATGCTTCAATCAAGTCCACTTTCTTGTCATTGGTTAGAACATTTACGAGCCAAGATCGACATTCTTTTTGAGAACTTCATCTTCCGAGGGCATAACAAAGAAAAGTGAAGCTCCATCAAATATATAAATTGATTGGATTCTAGTGAATGTAAATATTCTAATCAAAGGAATTTTTCTTTTAGGATCTTTGTAATTATTTCCCTTTATGTAATTTTGTTAAGCCATTCCCATTTTTATCTTCCTCACTCTAAATTTAATATAATGACTTCTAAATTTTGTACTTCTTACTCATTTCTTAACTCTACGAAGCTTGTAATTCCTTCCAATTTTGCAAAAAGAGTGTAAATAAGCATAGTGTGTTTCTTAGTTTTAATCAAAACTTTTGGTTGCTACAACGTAAAGCTCTCACATGCTTCAATAGTTTTAACTAAAATTAATTTAAACCAATGCTCTCAAACATCATATATTGCTTCAATGATTTTAACTAAAATTTGTTTAAACTAATGCTCCCAAACACCACATATATTTCATACAATTATGACATAAATGAACTTTGGCAAAATCATTAACAAATTTCCACCCTCATAGAAACACCCTAAACCGCTCAGCAAACTTAATTATTTAAGCTTCCAGGCGGAAAGCCTCTGGCGCAAACTGTTCGCTAATATATCTTCCTTTTTCAAAAAGAAGAAGAAAGCATTTTTGTTGAAGTTGAAAAAAAAATGCATCAACAATTTTATGGAATGGTACAGTTGGAGTCCGTGTGATATCAAATCATAAGTATGAGATTTCTATAGATCAGCATGCAGATTTTGATACAATGCAGAATTGAAACTGTGCGCTCCCAAACTGAAGCCCTGCCTCACCCTACCTCGTGCTGCTTGACGTATTTGTCAATGGCTCGGTAAGCAGATGACTTGACTTAGAAAGGTTAGATAAACTTCTCTACTGATTTTCTAGTTAGCCATATTTGCTAACATGGAGCTGAAAATCTCAGATTGATATTTAGCATATCCCCTTTTCTTATCTTTTAGCTCTTTGTGCGCCAGCTTCACTTCTCTGACAATTGAAAATATTAAAAGCAATATGGAAGGTAGGAGAAATTTGGGAGTTAAAGATAAAATAACTGACAAAAGAAAAAAAAATTTCCGTTCTAGATCTTTTTTTCACTCTTTACCTATTATTTGGATCAATCCTCAGTGCTCTCCTGATATCTTCCTCTGCATTTTCTAACTCACAAATTCTAAGGTATGCTTGAGAACGTCTGTATAGAGCTTTGATATTGGACGGATCAACTTCTAAGACCTGTCACAAATGGAAAGTTACCTCCATATTATGTGTTAATGTCCTTCACAATATTCTAGGGGTTGCATATTGCATTAGATTTCATTAATGGAACATCTGCTGATAAAAAGAGGTAATACCGTCATAGCCCTTCATTTAAGAGAGCAAAATGACATTTAAAAACAGGGGAAAAAAGAAGCTAATGATTTAGTCATGGATTTGGTGTACCAATCAAACTAGTGTTAGTACAGGGGATAATGACAAGGAGAATAAGCTTGTTCCCTCTTGAATCAAGTAATATGCACATATCTGCATCTATGTCTATACCTGCATCTAATGTCTGTGTATTGGTGTCAAGGACATTGATTAGGGCAGTTGTGGTGATTTGGCTTGTTTTCCTGGTAAGGTATCGAGAACAACCAAAGAAAAGAGAATTTTGGATGGGAATGTTGTGGCCTAGAGATGCCTTTTGACTGAAAAAAAAAGGAAGAGAAAAGTAGAAAAGTAATGTAGCCAGAAAAGCCCAGAAAATATTGAAAAAATAAGTAATGGGAGACATAATTGGGGTATTAGGCTAGTTTTCAAATTCTTCAAATTGTATTGTATGTGTATGAGAGCGAGAGACCTTTGTACAGAGTTTTGAAGCTTCAAGAAACTCATCCATTCTAAGTTTACAAGCTGCATTGTTCAGCTGGCATGATAACCTCAAGGTTCGTGCTAGATGCTTCTCATCGTCAGTTAAGGAATGGTCGAATTCAACATATTTTGTAGCCTGCAGAAGGATATAGGTTGTAATTAAACAATGCAATCAATTCCTCTAAGTGAAACTTTAGCTGCAAATTAGGTAATTTTCCTTTTCATATTTCTTGGAAGCACGCCAAAAATTCCCGGCCTTAAACAGAAGATTTCCATCATGCTTCTTTCTCTCACAAGATTCCAATCTCTCACATGTTTCCATCTTCCAAAAAGGTTTCTCCTGTATACAGTATAGGATCATTCAGATGATTAGAAGCTTATTTTAACCTATTTCACCCATATAGTCTTGCTCTTAATAATCTTGCAGTAAAATAAGAAAATTGTGCTTGAAACACCATTATCTTTTTACAACCAAGGTGCGTTTGGTGTACCATATTGTATCATTTTTAAAATTATACAAGATGGAGCACTAACAAGGTGCATGAAAGGTGCTCTAAATGTAGGGAGTGTTGGAAATATCAAACCTTAGAGAATTCAATTAGCTGGACTTGGTAATGCAGCGCAGAACCTGTAGGAACAATTCTTGAAACATCACAGCTAGAGAGAAACTCTGCTCCTATGGTCACAAGTGCTTGTTCGCGTTTCTTCATAGTCATGATAGCTCTATCTAGACCCTCATTTACTTGTGCTGAAAAGGTGACAAAAATTCAACAAATTTCTTTTTTGGGGTAAAATTTCACCATGTTTTATGACCATGAAAAGTTGCTTGTTGCAGAAGAAACAGTACATGTCAAGTACCTTCCAGACATACAAATGCATAAGGTTCTTCTTCAGATCCCTTCCACTCAAATACTGATCCATCTTCAAGCTTACCAATATATATCACTTAAAGCAGTACAAGAGGAACAAGGATTATACTAAAAATCTTTCATTAGGATGAGACACATATATCATACTTATAAGCCGCTTTACCTTTCACTAAGGAACCTTCATTGGGAAGATCAAAGCCTTCACCATGTTTTATTATCTTTTTGACCACCTTCATATCTCCGGTGACATCAACCACACTTTTCCACGATTGGAGTTCAAGTTGGATGGTTAAGTTCGATGCAGTTGGAGGACTGATACCCATCTTAGGAATCTCATTCAAAACCTCTTTGAAGCAATCTGTAAAGTAGGTGATGTGGCATAACTTTGTAAACAAGTGAAGAGAAGGTGGGTTAGTGAATGAAGAGTCGTAAATCTAAGTTTAGTAGGAAATATTCTTACTGATTTGAAGGGAACAAGTAGCAACAGTAACTTACAAGAGAACTTCACTGCTAGCTCGGCTTTCTCACCTCTTCTCATAGTCTTGACTGCTCTACTTATGGCAGGACATATATAATCTGTTCTTAGGAAAAACAAAAAAAAAAAAAAAAAAATGAAAAGCAAAAAAACATAGAATACTTCCATGTAAAAAATACTCTCCATAATCCTAGAGACAAGTATGTCCAAAACAATCTCAACTTACCATCATTTACATAGAACTCGTCACCCTCGGATTCAAAGACAAGCATTCCATTCTCAAGCCTCGCCTTGTGTTTAACTAAGAAAATCAAATAATGATAAGACCGGCGATTTTTTTCATTATGTTTTTGTTCTTGCAGTATATTTTACAAGAAGTGACCTGTTTGCAGCTACCTGTAAACTTTTCCATATTATTATGCATTTTGAATTGCATTGTCAACCAACTTAATTTACTGGTAGAAAAACTTGCAATTTCTTCTATAATTAATCTAAACCAGTTACTCAAACTATCATACTATTCAAGAGTCATAGGAATCTATAAGCATTACCTAAAACTTCATCACCATCTCTTGGAGTAGCCCAACCTTCACCTTCCTCTGTTATCTTCTTCAGTATTCCTCCATCACCGGTTATATCCCAGATGGTGCTCCAAGATATCATCTCAATGTCATAAATGAGTGTCGAATTTGGAGGGATCAATGGTGGAGAGCCGACTTCCCCATAAGCCAAGTTCGGGGGTATTCTGAAGATTGCTCTCTCACCCTTCTTCATTGTGGCAATCCCTTCATCCAATCCCTTGATCACTTCACCTGACATAAAAAAATTATAAATAAACAAAATTATAAAATTGAAAAAAAAAAAATAAATTGTTAAGCAAGCATACATACATGGTATTTATGTTTACAACACTCCACATGTCAAAACTAATCACAGCATAGAAAAGAGGTATATGTATGTATGTATGTGTATGTATGTATGCATTCAAAGAACTTGAAAGCGTTGCACAAAATACATGAACTGCAAAGTGGTTACATTGGCCCAATTTGAACTTAAAGGAAGTTCCTCCCTCACGACTTGAATCAAGCAATGCCCCTCCTTTTATCTGGCCGCTGAAATATACTAAAATTAAAAAACAAAAATTACGGAATCCCATTAGAAATTACACAAAAATATTCACTTCTTAATTTTTTGAGAGTTTTTTTTTTTCAATGCTAAACAAATTCTTTCAATATCTCTTTTCAGTTTAAAGTAGTACCTTCGACCTCATCTCCATGAAATGGAGTTTGCCATGAGTTTCCGCTGAGGAGAATCTGTTTTCTCAGCCCTTGTTTTCCAATTTCGTGCTCAAGTTTTGTTAAGTTTTTGTCTTCTGTTTGAGATTTCGAAGTGGGCTTGAGCACAGAGATTGCCATATTTGATGTTTAAGACAGATAAGAGTTTTGGTTGAAGATAAGCCGTTGCTGGTTTTCCTCGCATTTCGGAGGGAGATTTTTCTGTTATGACTGTCAAATTCAACTCGCTGAGTTGGATTACGGGTGGACCCGGAGTCCGTTGTATGTCGAGTTGAGTGAGTGTCTCGTTTTCTTGTCTGTTATATTAATGGTTTGAGTTGAGACCCGTCTTTTTAATTTGGAGATTTAAATTAATAGGCTGTAGTCTATGTGTAGAACTAGACATATACAAGGCTATAATAGGAATTTATGTTCAATTAGGGAGGTGGTTTGTTTAGACCGTCAAAGCGAGTTGACTCTATAGTAGACATATTGTTGTGATAGACTTAGTAGCGGTCGCACACCAGATTGAACTTATAGTGTATATAATTTAATTAAAAAACTTACTATAACAATCATCTATGTGTTATCTTAATCGTGAAGTGGATTTATGACTCTATGTTTGTAACTTATATCTTTTGACATGCCAAATGCAAGATTCCGGATAGTGACGACTCTATTGTTAGTATGTTGGAGATGCAATCTATATTCAATGATACATTATAAACTAATACACAACTTTATAACAAAGAGTCAATGTTATCCTCTCAAAAGTATTATTTGAAAAATTGGGAAAAAAAGATGCCTCAGTCATATAAATACATATGATAACCACATAATTTTCTATTTTTATTTATCATGAATGGGATTTTCCAAATGAGAGAAATAATTGGAAGGTAAACAGAACTAAGTCCTTTATTCAATTATGATGTGAAGATATACATATTATGAGACCTTATAGACAAAACTAAGGTATATATTTATCTGAAATCTCGTAATACTGTATATTTTCAAGAGTTCAGCTTTAGGTCGATAGCGGAGTAACACCGAAGTTAATAATTAAATAGATGATTAACTAGGGATTAATTTACCTGTTTTTTATTGGAACTTGATAAATATATGTCAATCGGGTCGTAAAGCTACCTCACTAATTCCTTGACTACTTAGGCAGATGCGATTTACAATATGTAATAGAAAAGGTTACAAAGTGTAGGCCAATAGACTTGTTACAGTGCACGCCTCAATATAGTTATACTATATGGCATATACACAGTCTATTTGGAGTATTAGTGCCCACCTTAGGGGTTTTCTAGATAATTAATTGATTAATTAATTTTGGAAAAATATTTATTCAAATTAATTATTAAGACTTGGAATAATTAATTATTTAAATTTGTATTTAAAAGTTACATTAAATTTTAGTTGTATCTAAATAAATTATAATTATTCATAATTATTTATATTAGATTATGATTTTGAATAATAGAATTCTAATTTAAATTAGAATGATTCAAATTGGAGTTATTCTAGATGATGTAAGAGATCACAAGACCAAACATTGTGATTGGCTAAATTTAAATTACTCTCTGCTTATGATAGACGTGTGCCACATGTATAGCATCTTCATGGTTGATCTATTCTACAAGAACAAGGAGAGAAAATTTCTCTTGTTTTTGGCATACTTTTGACTTCTCCAACGATTTTTATAAATAGATGTTTTGGGTTCAGATTATTTCAGACTTTCATAGTGCAAATCGAAGAGAGTATAGCTTATGTCACCCACCTTTAGTGATCTTTGCTCCTCTATGCTATTGTGAGTGGAAGGAGAGAACATGCAGTGGACATTTGCTGAGTTGTATCCACACACACAACATCCTAAAAGAAGAGACAATATTGAAGATCTGAAAGTTGATAATTCTTCCTGAAATTTTGATCACTCAGAAGTGTTGCTTCTAGTCATCAATATGTATGATTAATTAGAATTTTGTTTATAGTTTATAGCAACATGAGTCAGATTCTGAGTGATTAAATAAAAATTTTTAAGTATTTACTATATATTTTGAAAGTGTATGAGGTTATTTATTAAGTTTTAACTTAATACGCTATTTTGCTCTTTCTCCCAAATATATTTAAGAAATGTTATAATAAAAAAATATTTAAGTAGAAATATGTTAAAGAATAAATTATTTCAATAAACAATTAGGGAAAAACATTTATGAGGACCACATTTGGATTAAAAAATATTGCTTGGAGGGAAAAATATTCAGGTAGTCGTATATTTCAAAATTAATGAAAGTAGATAGGGACAAGAAGTTTAACAAGGTACATTAAAATATAAGATTTCCTTCAAATATATATAAACATATATATATATATGTATATAAATTTATGATAATTGATGAGATTGAATTCTTATCACGAAATGTCATCAATAATTGTTAAAACATACCCTTATTGGAAATGTAACTATTTTAAACAAGTGCATAATATATATATATATATATATATATATATAAGGCATGTATCTTTCAATCAAAACATACATTTTAGTTTATCTTTGCTTTTGTGTGTTTGTGAGCATGTGGGTGGGGTAAGGGGTGGAATCGTTTGCAAAGTCATATAAAAAGTTAAGAAAAGAGTAGTTGAGAAAGTCACATGTAAAATATTTTCTACTACTAACACATATGAGATTAACAAAGGCAAATTATTGAGTTTAACTCTTTTTTAATTAATGGTCCATGTAAGATTTGAAAGGTATGAAACGTGTGTTCTGTGTACACAGGGTGCTGATGCTAGTCATGTGGACAAATGAAGAGAAATTAAACAACCATAAGCAGATTACATACGACACATTCAATATGGTTATTTAACATGGCTAAAAATCCCTAAGGGAAAAAAACCATGGGTGGTAAGCACTCCAGCTCAAAAGGAGAAATTTTATTGAACACGAATCATTGTTAGAGAGATTGGAATTATAAGTCTAATTCAAAGCTCCACCAATACAAAACACATGTGCCCTCTCCTTCACAAATCGCCTTCATACTCCTTGTCCTACTCCATGTCTGTTGCTCGACTTCAGAATATGTCCTACTCTAAGCCTATTGCTCACCTTTGAACACGTACTACTCTAAGCCTTGATCTACCTTCGGTCCTTCAAGACGTACTCCAACTCACACCAACACAAAACCAACATTTGAGAGGAAGTCACCTTGAGTATGGAGCACTCTAAAAACTCTTAACTTAAGAAGCTCACAATTCTCAATAAGAGAGAATCCTTAAATAACAAAACCTCTGTACATCAAAACGTCTAAGTACAATAACAAACTTTTGTATTTTGAATAGATCAAATATCTCACTTAAATCTTTTGTATTCTAGATAGTCCAAATATCTCGCTTAAATAATCTTCTCTAGTTGTCCATTATTTGAATTTTGAATTCACAAGATTTTCTCCATTGTACATAGGTTGCCTTTGGATGCACCGTGTACACATTATAACTATAAACTTGTTTTCAAAATTTTGACTCACAAAATCCACACAAGTGATCTTTCAGTCAAAATGCATTATAAAATTAAGCAAAGCTAATTAATGTTTTTGACATTCAATTGCCAACAAAACAAACATTTTAAAAAAACCAATAGTTTCCCCCTTTGGCATCCTTAATATCAACAACATTAATTATTTAAAATGATCTACAAAACAAAGCTTAGTGGAATTTAATCATCATATAGACACCCATAAAACACTGGTTAGCTTATTTGCTGCAATCGAAAAAGCATATTAGACCTTAAGAACATTCAAGCTTCACAAAAAATGAAACAAAAAGAACTTTGAACTTGGCAAATCTTAGAACTTAGCAGCAAATCAGATTAATCACTACTCCCCTTTGGTGAGATAAAGGAGGCCAAAGTCATAGTTGTGAAGTTGTATGGGTAGATGAATCATATCATCTTGAGAATTGTCGTGCGAGATGGGCTATGTGTGCTCAGACTCCTCCTTAGTGCCAAAAGTAGACTTTCCTGGTGGTAATGTGTTAAGAGGAATGGTGGAGGCTGAAGAAGCATTTTTTGGAGAGGTTAGTTGTGTTGGACTATCAAGAAAAGGTGATCCATCTTCGGCCTCCTGATAGTTACGCACCACCACCTTGACACATTTAACATCTAGAGAGATGATGCCAAGAGCATTTGTGAGCTGAGTAAGTTGTAGCTGCATGTTGGCTTGATTGGCAAGACATTCCTATTGAAAATAATGGTCATTTGTGAAATGTGATCAAAGAGCATGGAGAATAAGAGCCATTTGTTTGGTCAACTTTGCTTGATTGTTAGTAAGCTTTGAAATTGTTGACCGTAGAGTAGCATTGGAATTCGGATTAGATGACTTCCCCTACGTTGGAGTCACTCCTTGGTGACAAACTCGTTTAAACAACCCTTTGTCAAGCACGGTCGCCATGGGAATGGTGCTTTCCATAGGGTGATTTAGAATATGTTATACAATAGCCAAAGCATGAATTAGGCATGGGTAAGGAAGTATAAAGCCTTTTAACTTCCTTACAAAGACCTTTTTGTTTTATTCGCATATTGAAATGGGCCTCAAAGTTTATCCGTGTTGGAAAAATAGTACGCAGTAGAGTTTTTAAAATTTTTATATTAGAGTATTTTTCAAAACACAAGTTTGACATGCTATATGCATAAATTAAGTAAATCTTACTAACCTTTGAATGCTGAAGAACTCTCATAATCCGTGAAGAGAAGTAACATTCCAAGAGAGCCTTAACCAACTGGTCTTCTTTGCTATTCTCTATCCACGATCGGAGTGAGTGTGGGCTTACATCGTTCAGCTTTTTACCAGGTGACTCTCTTTCCAACCAGTAGAGAAATACCCAAAGCTAAATTCATGATTTGTGAATGATAGCTCTTCGGGGAGTTTTAGAGTCTCACTAACAAAGTTTCACTCTAGACGTCTCAACTGATCTAAATAATAATACGACTTACTCCCCTTTTTATAGAGGTTGGGCCCAAGAGTCAGTCCTTATTAGATAATGCCTCAAAAATTTGAATCAGATTCAAGTCAGAATCAATATCCTTATCAGATAAACACGTGATCTTTTTATTGCACGGCCGGCATGCCGATTTGTCTAACTAGCATGTCAAACTTGCCCCATCGGCAGGCCGAACCTGAGGATTGGCATAATGAACCTGCGATAAAAATTCCAGTGAATCTTTTATTCTTTACCCAAGATTCTATAGGATAAAGTCTCAGTTTTAATTCAAATAACCCAATAGAGAAGTTATCTAATTAAAACAACTTTATCTAGATAATCTCTAAGAAAATAAATGAATTATTGATAATTCTACAAGTTTATCTTGATTTAATTTATTCAAAATTAAATCAACTAATAAACAGATAAAAATTATCTGATCCTAATAATTCAACAAATTTATCTTGAATTAATTTTGTCACAAAATTAATTCATCCGATAAACAAACATCAATTATTTGATTCTTTAAAATTTTAGCCAATCTAATAAATCTGACATAAGTCACCAATTATTGAAAAAGCATGCTGTATCGTTATAGGATTTTTATGAGCTAACAAAGGAGACCAAATGGATCTATATAGTTCAAGCTCCTGATAATTATGAAACCCAATATCCTAGATATATATTTCATAATTATCAACTCCAACGCTACTCCACTAAAAGCTTAAAGCTACATTCTCGAACTATATAGAATTATAAAGCCCGTATAGCTAAGTCTCAATGACATATCATAATATATCATGTCTTATAGGATTATCTATAATCGGCTTAAGGACAAGTTTTGTCTTACTTTTATGATATTTTTATCTTACATTCCATTGCCTCACCATCAGCAAAATTACCATCCTAAGACAATATACTATTCAGTTATACCTATGTATCTAAATGGTTGAGTGCTCTAATTTTCCAATTATAGGATAATACATATAAAAGGATATCACTACTTCTAAAGAGGAGTTATGGATTCTATATCTATGAATAACAGGTCTACGCTACCAAGAGTCATGCCTCCAACGTACTGGCATGTGTACCACTATTAAACTGTGGATGTCACTCTTCGGTACATCAAAAGATACAATACAAATGATTGTTTAAAGAGAATTGATTTGTTGAGATAGAATTATTAATCTAAATCAATTCACTTTATGTCCTGATCCAACATATCATCACCTATGACAATGTGCCAATATTTCTATTCGCGGAATCCACCTCCGATGGTCAAGACAAACCATCTCCTAATAGGGATATAGATAACATAACAATCTTTACATGAATAAAGCGTCCAGCATTATTTCCTCGATTGCAGATCTTATAATTTAGACCATCACCTTAAGAATCATGTCTTATGCATAATCTGTCTATCATATGCCTAATTCTTAAAGGTTTAAACTGACAGTCTTAGACTATTGCTTGCTTTATATACATTTAACAAATATGAACGTAAAGAGGACAATATTTAGTCTATTAATAATAAATATTTCTTTATTGATAAAAATGTCTCCAAAAACATGTTACATTCTTACTGCTTAGGGCATACACGTCTAACAATCCAAAGACCAGTTCCCACAACATACAAAAAACTTGCTCTTTCCTAGGAGATGGTGGTGACATGATTAGTAGGATCCCAATCAAAGTTAGTAATTCGGTGCAACAACATGTACCTTGGTTTTTACTAGGACTTTGGAAGAGATAGACTCTTTGGCCATCACATATCTTGACCTATCAGTTCAGAGGAGATGGTGTCCTTGTCTAAAGTATCAAGAATCTCATGAAATTTAAAGTTACCTAAAACCCCCAAAATAGAATTGATGGCCTTAGTAGGTATGTCAAGCAAATGTCCATGCAGATAGACCAAATCAATGAATGTAGATGTGGGGTTTTCTATACTAACAATCATATTGCTATAGAATTCTCGACTGAGGCTTAATGAGGGAGATGTCATGAAAATTTCTACTTTAGTAGATCAAATTTACAAAGCAAGGTTGCTAATGAGAATTCATTAAAATCACTAACCTTCACTGAAAATTCAGCCACAATAGATCTTGATCCCATCTTGGTTTGATAATTGACTTCGGTTTCAACCGAGAGAAAAACAAAACAAAAGAAGGTTAAGTTTGGCCTTACCGATGTGACGTGCATCCTAATTGATTTCTTTAGAGTATGAATCTGAAGGAGTGGAGGTGATGGGGGTCTTCACTTTTTTTCCCTAGGCAGGCGTTAGTAATCGGCAAAAGTCCTAGGTCATTTCCTCACTGTTTTAGGAGAAACTCGTTTGATAGATTTTGATGATTTGGTCAACGACTGAGGCTTCATGGGCTCCATTAAAGTCTCCATATCTTGATGACAATCTTAGCATCGCACTAGGAGGGATTATAAAGTGGAGTTTCAGTTGATGGCTCAGATGAGGTGCTCGGGTTTTGGCAATTTTGCAAGCATGGAGCCATTGAGTTTGAGAGTAGCTTCTGTTATTTGGAGCAAAGCAAGAATAGACTTGCTGGATAGAAGCCCTCTTAATTTGAAACTCCAACTTTCTACAAGTTTTGTCATTTAAACCAAAAGCCAAGGACTAAATGTTTTGTATGCCCCTTTTTTTTTATACATATATATTTTTTAATTTGAAGACACAACAAACAAAAAATATGTGTTGACATTGTGGCGACATTAACTGTCTAGACAAAGCCAAAGAAATGAAAACAAAACAGAACCAAAAAACAAAAATAAATAGAAAAAGCAAGAAAACATTATTGCATATGTAACACCTGCAATTTTCTTATAGGGAATCTTTTATTAATTTAACGTTAAAATATGAGATTTTTAAGTGCTATCATTATTTATGTTGAGTAAATTGACTTTTTATAGTAATGTCGTAGGTGACGGCCACATGAAATCGATGTGCTTGGGATATTCATGTCACAAACGATGATAAGCATAAAGTATTTATTATTTTTCAAGATTTTCAACTTGCCCTAAATTTATGATTTATAATACACTAGAGTTATGTATGCCCCAAAGTTGTTATATTCTTGATGATGACATGAATTTTGTTGCATATTTTCTTATTTTTGTGACATTTACGATGCCATGATAATTACATGTGTGACATCTTTATTATGGCATTAAGAAACTAAATAATACAAAGTGTCCAAGAGAATAATATGTATAAATAAACATGTATTTATAATTATATTATATTACATTATACTATAATATATTTATATTATATTATAATTATAAATATATCATATTATATATTATATATGTATTACATTAACTAGTAAAAAAGTTATAATATATTATATATATATTAAGATTAATTAAAAGAAACGGCAATTGCTGTGAAAGGAAAAAGAAAAAAAAATAAAAGAAACTGAATTAGATTAGGATTACACTTATTTTAAAAAAAGGAAAATCTAATTGTATTAGAATTGCACTCATTTAAAAAGGAAAAAATCTAATTAGATTAAGATTATGGTTTTCTATACTAATCTAATCTCTTCTCGTTCATAAACCTATAAATACCTTTAAGCCACCAAATTTTTCATTCTTTTAATTTCTAGTAGAAAAGAAAAATTTTGTCCCTCACCCCCTTTCAAAAATATATCCAAGAAAGCCTCCATCATCTCTCTAATTCTCAAGGCCAAGAATTTATTACACTTATTTTCTTCAAGCCAAAGTAGAAGGAATTATTTAGAGATTATGTGTGTAGGTATTCATCTTTATTGAAGAAAACATGATAATTTAAGGTATGGTTTAAAGTTTTCATGGTTTTGAATTCTTATGATTGATGTATATTGTTTTATGATAAACTTCGTTAGAAAATTATTCTTTTATGATTGTGAATGTGTATGCATGTATATTTGTATGAAAAATAAATTATTTTATCTAATACTGTGATTATAACAATGTTACTTTATGGTTGAAAGCATTTATGTTCATTTAATACATAACTTTCAATTAGGATTGCTCAATGCCTAGACTTTATTGGCAAATTTTATGATATTGAATATGTGATTTATTTTAAAAACCAAATGAAATTTTTATGGCTAAAGAAAAATCTGAGCATTATAAACATATGTTAACTTTATTCTTGTAAACTTTTGTGCTCTAATTGAGTGTGAATTAAAAGATAGAGGGTTATGAATCCTTAAAGGTCAGACAGTTTTTATTATTAGCAGATTTACTTGAATGTTTTAAAAATTAGAAAAAGATATTTTGGATTAATATTTTCAAGAGAAGAAAATTTGACTCATGTTTATATATGATAGCTATGCTATGGAATAATTCTTACACTTTATTCATGCTTACAAGTTGAGATTATTTTCTTCAAGTCATTGAAGGTCAAGTTTTCTATCTTTATGCTTCTTAACTTTAAGTGCATGTTTATGACTCAAAGATGCTTTGTTTTGTTAAAAATGATATATGATAATGTAACATGGTATCAAATCATGTCATGAAGAGGAATATTAATTTTATGTATTATATGAATGATTGACATCAGCACTCCAAAAGCCGAGCAAATCGAGAATCGTGGCAACATCACCCAAGTTAAGTTTAGTAAGCAAACAAGACAAATAAGTACATTCTCACCTGTAACATGATAAAAGTTTACTAAAAAGCTTTGAGAATATGTTTCATGATAATTTTTAAGTTCATTTTTACATGTTGTTTTCTCATGAAAACTCTTGTTGTAACAAGAAGGTTTAACGAATGTTTCAATGATGAGATATGTTAAAAGTATATCTATATATTTGTATCACTTAATTTAGTGTTGCACACCTTATGTTTATGTTTATGATGTCCCAAAGGTTGGACTTGTTTGTTTAGTTTGGGATTAGCTACCTCACTCCTCTCATACACTATGTTTATGTTTATGGTGTAATGCTTGAGCCCCAAAAGATAAAATGAATAATGCTTTAACATGGAAGTTTAAATGAAAAGTTATGTTCTATATAAACTTATGCCTTGTGCACTGCTATGATTATGATTACGATATTATGTAATGATTTTTAAGAAATGTTTTGTGTTGTGAGATAGGAATGTAATCTTACTAAGCTTATGTTTACTTAGTTTATATCATGTTGCAGATAAAGATAAGATACAAGTTTACTAAGATAGAGGACAAGGACAGGTGTGTGAGTGTGTGCAAAAAGCATTGGATTAGAAATAGAGTCATGTCATGAAAGGAATTTAAGCTCAAACAAAATTTAATACATTTTGTTTTATATTTTTATTTGATTAAGACTCAATTCTATTTGTGATATGTTCTTTTGAATTATGTTTTGTTGAATATAAAATTGTGTTTCTAAATTTTGGGTCCTTAGTTTTAGTTTATATAAAAAAATACATGCATGTGTTCCTAGGATATTTCTCTGAGTGCTGGTGATTATTTCAAACTTCTTATAAGTAATTATTAAGTTTAATGATAAAAGCAACGTCTCCTGCGGTGCCCGTAATGGGGCGTTATAGTTATGGTATCAAAGTGGTTTCTGTTTCCAATGCCCATTGCCACATGTCAGTTTCAAGTCCTCCAACTTAGTATAAGATTCTTCTCTTTTAGTATATTATCTTAGGATAGATTTGTTACGATTATAACTAGAGTACTTGGGAGTCTTTGAGACCCAAACTTTTATTGATAGTAGGAAGAGGTAATTTCTACCTCTTTATGTATGTGTAATGGAATAGCTGATAATTAAGAAGTTTTATGATAGGAGGTTAATTATGTGATTATATTATTTTTCTTGGCGAAAAAGATTATGGAAGAGTAGGTGAATGATATGTAGCTGAAGGGAAGTGGATTGATAGTTATGGATTTTTAATGAACAAGTTTAAGAATTGTACAAGGTTATAAAAAAAAGGATTTTGTAAGGTCACATGTGAGACCTCTATAGTAATTTTTTAACTGAAGGACATTTTGCCAATGTACATGTTATCAACAAGATTGACTATATGAATATTTAAGGCTTAGTGAGGATTACTTTGGGAGAAAATTATTTATGACAACTGTCTAGCAAATTACATGGCCCATAACTTGATATGATGGAGGTCACACATCATAGTTCCTTTTTATGGATGACCTTTGAATTAGTAGGAGTATTTGTTAGATGTGTATGTCTTAAGGAGTAAAAATATAACATGTTTTTGGACATATTTTTATCAATAAAGAATTTATTTATTATTTATATACCAAATCTTATCATCTTTACATTCATATTTGTTGAATGTATGTTAAGCAAAAATAGTCCTAAACTGTAGGTCTAAACTTTTAAAAATTGGGCATATGATAAACAAATTATGTAGAAGACATGATTCTTAAGGTGATGGTCTAAATCAATTGATATGCAATCGAGGGAATAAAGTTGGGCACTTTATTCATTTAAAGATTGTTATGTTGTCTATATCCCTATTGGGAGATGGTTTGTTTGGGCCACCGAAGGTGGGCTCCGCGAATAGAAACATTGGCATATTGTCATAGGTGACGATGTGTTGGATTGGGACATAAAGTGAATTGATTTGGATTAATAATTCTGTCTCGAAAAATTGATTTACTTTAAACAATCATTTGTATTGTATCTTAATCTTGAGATGAATAGCGGGTCCATTGTCATGACTTATGACTTTTGATGTACCAAAGGGTGACATCTACATTTTAATAGTGGTATGCATATCGGTACGTTGGAGGCATGATTCTTGATAGCAAACCTATTATTGTCACGGCCTGAGGTACGAGAGGTAACATGGTAGGTTAATTAAGTTAATTAAATATAAATTTTTTATTAAACATAGGTTAAAGTAATTGATTAGTTATAAAAATGTGATAATTTAAAACCTTTTTAAAACAAGCATTTATAATGATTAAATAAATATGGATAACAAAGTAAACAATAAGGAAATAATAAAGAAATAAAAGGAAATGAAAATAGGTCCCACTGAGCCACAACTTGTACACACACATGGTACAAACAATATTAAATTACAACTACAGTCTAAAGTAAAAGAGAAAGTTAAAGTTATACATGCCTTGAATTATCTATACTACAACCTACCAAAGTCTTCTACTAGTTGCAAGTTCCATCAACGGACTGTTCTCCGATTCTAAGGTGGAATCCACCTAAAGGAGGGGGGGGGGGGGGGGGGGG